>JAMLFT010000325.1:0-46440 GCA_026544285.1 Pachyrhizus erosus
ATGTATACTTATTTTAATTATCTTAATTACTATATTTATATAATTTTATAAATAAAAAACATATAAAAATAAAAATAAAAATATTTTTTTATTAATAATAATGTCCTAAAATTTAATGATTAAATCAAAATTCTTGATTTTGAAAAATAGAGAAATCAAATGTCTCTATATTTTTATAGGAGGACAAAATTATAAATTAAGTAAAATAAGATAATAATTTATTTTGCATTTTAACCTCTCTTTTTTTGGGTATAATATTCATAAAATATTTTCATCACAAGTTGCATGCAATTTATTTTTCATATTTTAGTTTTAACAAACAAGATTTAAATATGTTTTTAATTTCTGTAAAATAAATAAATTTTAATTTTGGTATATCTAAAAACATTTCATTGCTTTTGATCATGTAAAATATGAATTGAATTTTAGTTTTTGTTTTTGTAAAATATTTTTTTACTTCATCCCTCCAAAATTTAGATTACCATTTTTTATTTCTAATATTCATTTAAGGTAGATGAAAAAAAAATTAAATAAAAATATTTTTTTTTGTAAGTGTTACATTCATGAGTGCCACTTAATATTCATTGAATTTTTTATGAAATACATAAATAATTAATAAATGTCAAAAATAATAGAGACCATAAGCAATTATTTTAAGTTTTAATTTTGAATGGTTAAAACCACTTTTTTTTCAAGAACTAAACTCTAACATTTTGTTAAGACTAAACATATTTAAGGCTTTCAACAATTAATCAAGAGAAAAACTAGCAACACTTCTTTAGCATACTCTATATTATTAACTAGAATATATTTATAAATTCTAATAAATAAGTTTTTTTTTATTTTAATCATTTAAATATTTTTTAATCCTTTTAAAGATTTAAATTTTTTTATTTTAGTCTTTATTTTTCAAGTGATAGTGTTAACTAAAGACACAACAACAGTTTATTGACTTATCCCATTATTAAGAAACCTAACAAAATAGCCACATGTTATTTTTTATAAATTATATTTTAAAATGTTCATCAACTAGTTTGATGTCATTAACAATTTTAAGCAAATGAATATTTAAAAACATAATTTATAAAAAAAATTACATGTAATTATCATGTTAGACTCTTTGATAACATGATAAGTCAATAAATTGTAAGCATCATTGTTACATTCTCGTTTAACATTATTACTTGAAAGTAGAGAGTAAAACAAAAGAAAAATAATCTTTAAATGAAAAAAATCAAAACAAAAATCTTTAAATGACTAAAATAAAATAAAAAAACTTATTTTACACGGACCAAAATGTTATTTAAGTTTTTTGTCAATCTTTTTCAATGAAATCATAATTTAGAAGTTGTTTGATTATAAACTTACAAGCTAAGATAGATTTATGTTGTCGTGTCATATTAGTTTTTATAAAAATATTTTTGTTTTTTAAGCTTAAAATTTATTTTTTAAAATAAAAATATTATTCTTTTATGGATAATTTGTTTCGAGAACACAAACTAGTTAATTATTATTGTGTAATATAAATAGTTGAATGAAGATCCAATTAATTATTATATTTAAAAAATACAAAAAAAAAACAAACATAAGAATTGAAATTATAAATAAATATGTGGGAGGCATTAAACTATGTTTACAAGTAAAATGATGACTAATTGATCAAGTATAGAAAGATAAGATAGAAATATATAAATAATCATATAACAGATAAACTATACATAATTAGATATTAATGGGATGCTTGGTTTTTATATATTGAAATTTATATAAAACCATAGGATCCAAAATTATTAAGATAATTATTCAACAATTTTTATTATGATTCCAAAATAACCAACACACAATCCGTATTTTGTGTCAAGTTTCAAATTTCATGTATTTAGCATTTGTTCTTAAAATATGTATCCCTAATAAAATCATACCAATCTATACTAAGAGAATGTTTATAACGACTCAATATCGTTACATGACACTTTTAAGTGAAATACAAAAATTTATTTTATATTAAATTAAATCTCTTAACAAATTTGTTTATGAAAATACATGTAATTATTTTTTGCATTTTCAAAAACTATATGTCCACAATAAATTTGCAACTTAAAGATTCAAAATAAGAAAAATATATTAAATCACAAACATAGATAACATAATCAACGAAAAACATAAATATTATGTCTCATGACACTACAACTCATAAACCAAACACATCAATATATCTCAAAAAATGGCATGCATATTGATAAGAGATAACACAAGAACATTAAGTCACTCCCTTATTAATCAAAACACATATACTACTCTTATGGATAACAAAAATGAAAATAGCATTGGGATATAACTAAAGGTATCTTATCCACTACTTATCTAATCTAACAAAAGTACTAGTACATGGATAGATTTTTCCATACTTTTGTTATATCCTACAGTGGTATCCAAAAACCTAATGTAGAGCTTCATTGGAAACCAATGCATTTCTTGTATCTACTCCCATGAATGCATTGTTGCAATCATTGCAATCAATCACATACACACAACAATGCAAGATAAACTTACATAATTAAAAATAATATATACTCATACATCCAAATTTTGATACATCAACATTCAACATATAAAATTATAAAGTATATACAATTATAATAATAGTCATGTCATGTATACAAACTTAACTTCATACAGATCTCCAATAATCAAATGATTAGTACAGACTTGTTCCTTACCATGGTGCATTAACAAAAAAAAAACCTCATAGATCTAAAGAAGGATGTGCTATAATAATTGAGGAATGTTGTAACTCTAATCCATGAAAATGATATAGTGGTCAGTCAAGATAAATGTACGTGGGTAATAACTTACCACGACACAAGGTTTGCAATGCCCTTAATCTACAATATGGATTCCTTTGTCTATCTATAGTCAAGGTCCATCAAAAGCAACCCCACCAACCTTTCCAACATTAGGTTAAGGGTCCACCAAGCAACCCTAACTTACATGTTTACTCACATCATAGTTATAAGTGTAAACTTATGCATGTACTTCACACCAATAATATTACTCAATATTTGTCTTTATCGAATGTTAAATTAACTCATTACTCACTATAAAGGTTCCACCAAGAAATCTTTACAGTCAATAGACAAAGGTCCTACCTAGCAACCTTTGTCTCGTAAGAATTTCACTAAACAATCTTACTAACAATAAGATTCTACCTTTTGTAATTAATGTTTTACGTCTATAAATAACATATGTTAAAAAAATTTAAGTAAGTATTTAAATTTATTCCACTTTAATCTTTTAAGTACCTTTGAATTCAAACTAAAATTATTATATTCACCTTTAAATCATATTTCAATTGTAATTTAAAAAGGAAAGTCAATTTAGTAAAATATCATTAATTTGTCATAAAACTTAATAACTTCAAAGTATGAATGCAACCACAAATGAATTTATTTTATTTTGAAACTTTTGTTGTGAACTACAAGAACCATTTTATAGATAATTTTATGATTTTTCTAAGTCATTTTTCATAAATTTACATTTCTGTCCTTATATTTAACTAGTTAAATTAAAATAGTAATTAAAACACCAATATCTTTAAAAATACTTTAATATTAAAGTTTATTGAGCTTTATAATAAAATATATTTTTTATAAAATAATTCCCTAAGAATAAAAAGATATTTTTTATCCTTGATATTTTTCTTGTAAAAATGACTATTAAAAACCAATTTCTTACCAAATATTATTCATAGTACAAAATAAAATTTATAAATTTATTTTTTAAAATATAATAAAAAATGATATATTAATAATTGTCTAAATGATAACTTAAGAACTTATCATTTAAGAATTTTATTTTGGATTTTGTCTCAAAACCACAACCAAATCACTTAATTTTGACATACACATCTTATAAAATTTATTATAGACTCAAGCTAATTAATTATTTTAATTACAAAATCATCTCATTCCAGTTCTAATAAGATGAAATAAGAATAACTTATCATTGTTTTAACTTTTAACCCATTAAATTAACTTGTTATAAAATTTCTAACAACTAACTTCTTTTAGACCTTTAAAAATCTCTAACTTTTCTTTACGTGTAGCTCACCATGGAATTTTTATATTATTCTGTACCCAAACAAAATATCTTAATAATTAAGGTTTCATTTTAATTTTTATTTAAAAATGATTAGATATTTTAGAATTTTTGAACATTTAATGTCATTTAAATTGTATTAATTCACAAGTTTGATCGTAAATCAATTTTAGATAGCCATCATATTATTTATCTCATCACAAAGTTTCATATACATATGAAAGTATCCAACATTTTATGAGTATCAACAAATCTCAAATCAAGCAAACACAAACTAATTTTTCATGAAGTATACACATTAAATTAAATTATTATTATTTTTAATAAATATAAAAAAAATTAAAGTTTTAAACTTGTAAATTTTTTTAGCAGTACACACGTTAAATGAACGTATATATTTTTCACAAAATTTAAAACTAACAATAGCTCATAAAATACATAGTAATAAAAAAAAAACTTACAAAATGCATAATCAAAGATTGCTAATAAATTTCCAACTTATAACAACACATATTTTTAATAAAAAAAAATATAAGCTTCCCTTACCTCAAAGATATGCAGAAATAAGAGTTTGAATAAGAAAAAAAATTAAGAAACTTTAGTCTCTTAAACAATAATATTAAACTACTACTATGAAACAACCAAAAAATAAAAATATCAAGAATAAGAAATAAGAGAAAAGATGGTAAGAGGGAATTGAAAAGGTTCAATTGTCATGAAAAAGAAAAGGAAAAGATGAATTAACTCATCGAAAAAACACAACATAAAAGTTAAAAAGTAGAAACCTTAAAAATTTTGGAGAAGAACTTTTAGAGAAAAAGAAATTAGCTTGAGATAGGAAGTGTGAGAAATGTTGGAAACTGTATGTTAAATTAAATGAAAAAGAAGGAAACTGAAGTTTTAGGATTTGCATAAGGGAGAAGAGGTAAGAAAACTACTCCTTGTGCTATGTATTTATAATAATAGGAAATTATCTTCTTTTTTTAGTTTACATGCCAAATATAAAAAATTATGAAAAAACGTGAAATTTTGGTCTTGGAATAAAGCCATGTGTGCCTCCCTTGTTAGAAAAATGGAAAATTTTGTGTCTTCGAATCAACAATAATCATGCATGTACAAGGAGCTTTGCAAAGAAGTAAAAATAAAGTATGAACTTGTTGACGACAATTTACTATAGATATAATAGGAGAAAGTCATAGGAAAGTGTAAAGTAAAAAAAAATAAAAATTAATTGAGTTAAAAAATCATAACATGTTCAAGTTTCATTTTTTTTACTTGATGTAAGTAATTGATTTGTAGTGAAAAAAATTTAATGATAACTCTCTACCCTTTTAACACTCACATACAAAACAATGAAAATGAGAAAGTAAGGATAATTAAATCTCTATTAAATGACAACATGTAACCCTACTCATAATAGTTCTAAGGAGTTACTCTATTTTTTTTTTTTTTTTTTTACTTTTCAACAATTATTAGACACCACATTTTTTTTAATCTCCTAAAACTAACTTTCTTAACAAAGAAACAAAATTAAATATATAATTAATTACTTTAGATTCCAATATAGGTGAGTGTGTGGAGTTTATGAGATATTACATTACTAAAAAAAATGACACATACTTCTTAATTATTATTTTTATAAAATTAAATTTAGTCTTCTCTTATAATTATTTTCAATATTTTATTAGTCATAGAATAAAAAAATAGGAGTTACAATGTTAATTTATTTTACATCATCTTCTATTCCAACTTTTTCATTCATAATTTTTAGCACATTCATCAATTAAATATTTTTTTCATGTTCATATATATTTCTAAATAATTGTAAATATATTATATTTTACTAATATATGATATTGAACATTATTTATTCTTTTTCTACTTAGAATAATTAATTAATAAATTACATACCAAAATTAACAAATGATCATCAATTAATGATTACGCTCTAATTATGTTAAATTAATTGTCTTAATTAAATAAAAATTAAATCATCACATTAGACTTAAATTAGACCGTACAATTTATTGCAGGTTACATGTTCCTTTTCTTTATATTTTTAATTGATTATTTAAATAAAAATTTAAATTTGCTGCAAACTATCAATCAAAATACAAATTAATATATTAAAATTTTTTAATTGATGAGCATTAATCAAAATGAAAAATAATATATAAATTAATTTAATTACATAAACAAAATTTTATAGCAAAATTAATAATTATATTAATAGAAAATAAATTATATATAATACATGTCATGTCATGTGTCTTTCTTATAATTTTTTTATATATTTGGATATTTTATTTTAATGATATATACAAATTGATAATTTTAAATTATAAGAAAGGCTTGATTATAAAAATTTGAAAATATTAAAGTATGATTAAAACTATGGCAATTTGAAAATTATGACGATGACGACAGACAATAGGTACACAACCTCCATCTATTTTTATTTTATAATGATAAATTGTAAAGTTTCTAAGGAAAAATGACAAGTGTGTCATATTTAATTATTTTATTTCACACAAGTGCATTGAATATTTGTTGTTAGTCAGGTTTGGATAACCAACAAATAACTTTTTTTTCAAATCAAACCTTACTATTACAAACTGTTTATAACCGAACTTGTAACCCAATAACCCGTTTATGCGATTCCATCCAACGATTGTTTTGCATTTTCAGATATACCAGCTTTGGGTGGGTTGGAACTTTCTAAAATAAAATATATTTATTCTTTTTTTTTAGGATTGAAATAGATGTCTGATAGATATTAATTAGTTAAGTAAAAGTGATTAAAAAATAATATTTTAATAATTTTGAGAGTAATTTAAAAAATATAAATTGTTAACAAATTCAATCAGTAAATTAGTTAAAAGTGTCTTATATTTAAGAATGAAGGTAGTATTATTGATATAATTGTAACTTTTTGAAACATTATTAAAAAATTAAAATTAAAATTATCTTTTTAATTGATATCATGAAAACTTATGTTGTATTTCAATATTTTAATTAAAATAAAAACTTTTTAATAGTATCTTAAAAATTAATAATAGTCTTTTTTAAATTTTTTGTATTTCACTAAAATTTATTACTTCAATAATAATATCCTATTTCAATTCCTAAGATTACCTTTTTACTTTTAGTATTATATAACCTTTTTAGTATTAAATTAAAAATATTCTTGCAAATAATTGATTATAGAAGTATAATTATATTTAAAAATATTTTTTAGTGACAAAAAAAACTATTATATCAATAATAATATTTTATTTTAGTCACTGAAATATTAAACTAAAAAATAAAAATGAAATTTTATATAATAAAAAATTATTTAATATGAGATGATAATTTATTATAAGATAAATATTATTAAAAAGTATAAGTTATTGTTTATTTGATTTTACAATATTATATTATTTATTTTCTAACAATAAACATATATGCATTTTTAGTTACCCACACATTTAACATATATAATATATTTTTCATAAAATATAACCTGCTAATTAGTGTCCTAGGAATTTTATGTTAAGTGTTAAAACATGGAAAAGTGGGTTCAAATATTTAAAAAAAAATCCATGTCACCTAGTGCCATTAGAAATTTGAGAATGACTAAAATCATTCATTTGATAAACAATACAAAGAAAAACAAATACAATTAGGTTAAATATTATTTTAAAAAATTAATTTCTTATCTTACAATCATGAATACATAATTGAAAAATCTTTAAAAGAAAAAGAATTGAATTAAAGTTTACTCTGTTTTTTCAAAAAAAAGTTTCCTATATATATATGTAGAATTAATCTATACATTTTAGATGTTATCATGCATTCATGAATACACAGTTGAAAAATAGTTAAAAGATAAATATTGAAAGTTCACTCTATTTTAAAAATAGTTTCATATGTAGAAAATTAATCTATAAATTTTATCTAACAACCCAAATATATTGCTAAACTGTTAAAGTAACTTTTATGATATAAAAAGCTATTTATCGACTTAGCAAAATCAAACTTGCATTTTTTTTAATTAAGAAACTTTATTAATAAATCTTGCAGGATAAGGGTAAGCACCCAAGAGCATAGTTATTTTTAATGATACTCCCGTATATTATATGACATATTATAAGTATAGATAAAACATGTAAGAGATAAACTATTTTTTTAAAATATTAATTTATTTTATAAAAATATTGTTCTGTTAATAAGAAATATAAATATAATATTAAAAGTATAAAGTTTTAAAATTTTTAGTTTTGAATAGTGTCTTAATAGTATTTTAAGAAATATAATATCATTGTTAATATTATTAAAATAATTTTCCTGTTTTTATTTTTTATTCTGATTATTAAAAATTTAAATATTAATTCAAATAAATAATAAAAATAAAAACATATTTTAATTAATATCTAATGAAAAATCATTTATTATAACATAGATGCTTATAAAACATATACCATAAATAAAATAAGCAAAATACGTGAAAATATGATAAAATAGTACGCATAAATTATCTCATTCTAAAAAATTAGAAATCGAATTTATTAAATATAATGGTTTTCTTTTTATTTAAAAAAAAATGAGATTAAACTCACATTCTTAAAGGGTAGGCCTTCATGCACAAACGAACTTGATTTTAGGCTGTTAGTATATTTTGGGCTTTTACTATTCACTCCTCCATTTTGTGAAATTTCATCTATCCTATTTTTTATATAAAATTATTTAAACAATCTTTTTATTTTTTATTTTACTTTTTTCAAAGTGCTTATCGCACCATCACCACACCCTCTCTGGTTTTATTCATCACACTTCCCCCTCTCCTTTCTCTTCTCATAAAACTTTTTTAAAGACATTTTCACACAACACAAAAATTGATTAACCAGCTCAATGATTAACATGTCAATATCAATGAAAAAAAAGAGTTTAATTTCAAGTTTTATGACTAAAATATTATTATTTTATAAATTTTATTATTTAAATTTTTAATTTTTACATATGCGTGTGTCACTATAAAAAGGTAAAGAAAAAAAAATAACACCGTTTTGTTATTAAATTTTGCTAATGATAAAATGTATAAAATTAAAAAATTGTGAGGATAAAATGTATAAAATAAATTAGATGATAAAAATGTGTAAAAATTAAAAATTTAATTAGTATAAATTAAAAATAAATAAGTAATAAAATTTATAAAATGATAGTCAATAATAAAAATTAAATTTATTTACATGTATGTTATAACATTGTGTTTTAGAAATTGTTAACATGCACACTTATTTTTTAAATGCAAGACTTAAAGTATGAGATGCTATACACATGAACTTGAAAGGTTGGATAAGAAGTCACAGTCAAAGTTAAGCATTGTAAAAGGAATGAAGTTTTATTTACAATTAATAACATGAAGTTAGTGATTAACATATCTTAAAATATAATGTCACACAAAAAGATATAATTTTGATAGAAAAATTTTAAATTAGGGATTAAAAAATAATAAAAATAAAAAATATGACAAAACAAGATTTTGAAGAATAAAAAATATAGAAACTGTAAAAATAATATTTAAAAAGATATATTTAGTCATAAAAATATAAAAAAGAAGAATTAAATGTACTTAACAAACATTAGAAGTGTAAATAGTAAGTATCATTGTAGATTTATTGACATCTCCTTGTGGGCTAAAAAAGCTGAAAGAGCAGCGTACACTTCTATTTGAAGAACAACTTGCTGGGCCTCTATCAATACCCTTAAGGTAGATGGGTCAAAAAAATAAAAATATCTTAAACTGGACCTTGGTTTGGGTAAATATATTTTCTAATTCTTATACTTGCATATATAATTTTATTTTTAGTTTTTGAATTTTTATATTGAACATTTTAGTATATAAAATTTATAAATATATATTTTTAATTTTTTCATATTTTTAAAAAATTTACAAATATGTAAAGAATAACTAAATATATATTTTATAAAGTTTAGGACTAAATTATTTAATATAAAAATTTAAGAACTAAAAACAAGAATCAGTAAAAATATAGGTACTAAAAATATATTTTATTTTAAGTTAAATTACAATTTTATCATCTTTTAAATTTTTATCATGATTTTGGTTCTCTCTTTTTTTTGCCATTTTAGATTTTATATTTTAGAAAATTCATAGTTTTGCATAGGTTTATGTCTTTTATATTTTTATATTTTAATTAATTAATTAATTTTTTATAATATTTTAATAAATATATTAAATTTAAGATTTAATTTGACTAAAATAAAAAAAATATTTGTAAAATTAAAAATTAGACTAATATTACAAATTTTAAAAAGTGGGAATATAAAAATGACAGATAAAAAATTAAAGAGGATGAAAATTATAATTTAACATAAAATATATGTATCCTCATTTGGTCTCCTCCCCTAGACCTTGATCTGTTATGTTATATACATGCTTTGCACTCGAGTTATATCATTAATATTTTCTTACTTATATAACTAAGAGTACTCGTTATTTATTTATTTATTTTTTTATTCCATTGTATTTTTCAAAGATTCAAGTTTACTTTGTCTTTTTAGTAAGATTTTATTGATGAAGTGAAATTGTATTTACTAGCAGTAACTAAAAAATATAAGAAATTCTTCATTCTGTCATAGTAGCAATCCACCAGTAAGTTACTGCTTTCTAAAAAAGATGTAAAAGATGTTAACGATGCATTCTGTAATATATTTTAAAACCAGCAAAGGAACATAAGTGAGGACTACATTTCACCGATGCAGATCAAAATTTGTTTATAAATGGATGCAAAAGATAAATCTCATTTTTTAAAGATAGCGGAAAAACGTAGTTTTTGTCCGCATTTCACAAATAAGAAGGACGTATAGCCAGCCGTTTGTTTTAACTTATTTTCTAAAAAGTATTTTTTTAATAAAATAAACAGTTTCTTTTATATGTACGTCTAAATTATTTTTTTAAAAAGTAACTTTTTATTTAAAAATAAATAAATTTTATCTATTTCTTAGAAAAATATATTTAAATTATTTTTATTTAAACAACTTTTAATAACGAACAGACAGTCGAATATATGTGTTATTATTAAGAGTAAAATAAACAAAAATAATGTACAAATCAAATGGATTTTCATCGTTATGTTTAGTATAAATTAAAACTAAAATTCATAAAAATATAAGTTAAAATAATATTTTAGTCTATAAATTTTTTTATTTTAATCCTTTATGTTTTAAAATTTTTATTTTAATTATTTGTGAATGAATTTGAAATAATTCTTTTATCCATTAGTAATGATGTGACATTATTTTTATTAATTATTTTATCATTTTTTTATGATTCTAATAATTTAAAACTGTTAAAAAGTTATCATGCCTCATTATTGTATTCTCTTCTCTTTCTTTTTTCTCTTCTTTCCTTTTTCTTCCCATGCTCCCTTCTCTTCTACCATTAATTTTAAACTCACGTCGTCATCTAGTTTGTTATGGTTTTGAGTCATCTAGGTTATTATTACTAGCTAAACAATTAGGTGAATCAACATGGACACTGTCTAAGCCAATGTTGAACTGCTTCGTAAACAATGAATATCTTGACAACATAGGAAAAAAGAAAGAAAAAGAAAAAAATAATTTTGAATAATTTTAAATCACCAAAAAATATAATAAAAATAACATCATTAATGGACGAAAGATTATTTTGAATTCATTTACAAACATAATAAAATTTATTTAAAATTATAAAATTAAGAGAGATTCCTTAATTAAAAAGGAAGATCTACTAAAAAAAATTTATTTCTATTAAATTTTAATCAATAATAAAAAATAATTTTAAAAAATAAGATAAAAAAATATATTAATATCATTTCTCATCATACATATAGTATAATTAATATTTCTTACCCTCCAATAGGTTATAGTGCTTTTGATCTTAAATATAAAAAACAACAAAAAACTTATTTCTTAATCTCTAACATAAGTAAATCTTAATTAATTTTGTCTTATTTAAGAATATTATTTTAAAAATACTCTTCATTAAATACAAATTTGATTTTTAAAAACTCTTTTTTATAGTTAATATCAAATTTAAAGAAAAGTAGTTTATAAAAAAGTATTTTTTAATTAGAATTAATAATATTTAATAAAATTAATTAGTTTTCTTAATAAATATAAAATTATTTTTTCTTATAATAAAAACCGAAAGAAGTAATAAATATAAATGTTTCGGCAGCCGCTAATATAATGTCCGTTTCGCCACATTCGTATGCATCAATCACAATTAGGCTATTGTCATGAATCCCAAGCCAAAACCTTAGAGCAATTAGAGATCAAAATAGTGCATTGTTTAATATCATTACGTGTCTTTACCCTAGCTACCGTTTCCATATTCAATTGTACATTGACATTCTTCAAATCTCCAATAATTATTGTTGCATGACTTTGGGGACAAGCAATTAAGACTCTTGCCCATGCATGGATAGTCTAGGACCCCTAAGATTTTGAAGGTTCACATTCTTAATTAGCTATCCATCTTTCAAATGGATATCATATTAGTGTTTGAGGCTAACTACGCTTACTAAATTGTCAACCCAATTGAAGGCACCTTCAAAAATTAGGTAGAACACTACTTCTAAAGGATGAATCTGCTCTGCAAAAATGAGTGGTACCTTAGGCACAATTTAATTCAAATTTCAATCTACAAGGAAAATATTTACTCAGTTGATGACAGATGCAACCTACAACTTGGTAAAGAAAAGGAAATTGCCAGCATGCAACTGCAGGACCAACATCCCTTCATGATAAGTTATACCTTTACCCTGCCTTTATTGTCTCCCCTTGAATACAAAAGTCTTGTGCATGGTTGAAGGCCCCACCTTTTAGAGCATGAGCCTTGCATTAAAGACAAAAGGCTTTGAATAAATAAGCCAGCTTATCATGAAGGCTAGAGTAGTAACTATATTTAGCTTCTTTTTATGAACTACATAAGTCTAGTTGGTGATGGTGAATTATTGCTTGATTTTCTTGGTTTGAAATAGCAAAGAGGTGTACTACCAAATACTCTTCCCTCTTAAAATTGCGCTATTCAGAGAGGACAATTGTCTGCGATTGTTACTCTACTATTTCAAATACCAAAAGATGAATAGTGTATTAGATAAAGGAAAATATAGACATGACAACCAGGGATGGGTGTACATTGTAAGTTGGGGGGCCAGGATATATTTGTATTAACATTAGAGTAATTATTTATATTTTAAAATTAGATAATTATATTTAAGTGTTACTTTTTTTATTATTATTGATAAATTATTTTATTCTTCTTTTATAATTATTATTGAAAAAATAATGGCATTCTTTCACTTTCTTAAATAAATATTATATTTTTTATAATTATATTATAAATATAATTATTTTTTTTCTCTTTTTAGACAAAATATTGAAATATTACTTATTTTCTAATAGTATTTTTATTTTATCATTCATTATTTTAAAGTTCATAAATAATTACATTTATAAGACATTATTATTCTTTCTTTTATAATACATATTGAAAATTAAGGATTATTTATTAATCTCTGTCAATGTGATAAACTTAAATATAAATATTATATAATAAATTGATAATTTAAAATTTGAGATACACTAATAAATATTTTCTCTTTCTTATCACTTCTATAAATTTTTTTAAAATTTTTTGGAACATTAGTTATAATGTTTCAACGTAAACACATCGCTAGCTGTCAATTTTTCTTTTAATGAAAGATTATTGTCATGACACAATATTATTCTTTTTCCAACAAATTAATAGTATGTTCTTTTTTAATGATTTTTAGCTACTATCATTTAGTGAATAATATAATCTATTCTAATTTAATAAATTTTTAGAATATAATTAATAGGATATTTTTTTAAAAATTCAGAACTAAGGTAGACATCAATTTTCATTATAAATTTAAGAAATTTTTTTTAGCATAAAATATTGGAAAATCAATATTTGTAATATTAAATTTTAAAAAAATATTTACTTTGTCTTATGCCCCCCAACAATCTATTGATGGCTCCGTCCTGATGACAATTAATTGAAACATTCAGTCATTAGTATTGCTTTCTAACGTATCCATCAACAATAGAGATATAAGATATGTTTCTGTTTCAATAATAGTGTTCTTTTCCCTCTCACAATACAGGAATTTTTAAGGGATATTTAAAAGTCCATAGTCTAGCAGGACGCCCCCATCCCAACAAAAAAAAATAGTATGAAATATCACATTTTGGAGTTTGGTGATTCAAATATATTCAAAACCATTGCTTGTTTTGCAAGACAAAGTGAAAGGGAAAGTCTAAGCACATTTCTAATACATGTTTCCATTGAGAACTGACTTTGTACCCTTTTCGGCAAAAGAAGCTTCAATTAACTTGGAATTAGTTAATCTCCAATAATTGGTTCAGAGTATGCAATGATTAACGCCGTCTTTGGTTTTTAGTTGGGAATGGGAAGCCCTCAATGTACGTTCAAAAAGAAAATTTGATAAAAAAAAAAAAAAAACAGCTTAATTACCAACTTGAAATTTGTCCTTTTAAGAATGAAGTGCATTCAAATTTAAGATTGTAAACTCTAATCTAAACATGCACTTACATGATAACGCACAACTAATCCTAGAAGCTTCTGCATCCACGTATTGATTCTTCATTTCTTTTGCTGATTGAAACTAGAGAACCATCGATCACAAGATAGCATCGATCTAATATCCTTCAGGAGGAGCACATGGATTATTTAATTTAGTATGCAAGAATTTTTGTCACAAAATATGATTATATTAATTCCCAGTCATCCTAAAGTGTAATGATTATCATGGAGATCATTCTACCAAGTAACAAAGCTATATGTGAACATTAATTAGACCATATATGTATCAACTATCAACCCCCTTGTCAGCTACTTAGTCCGTCGTGGTTTTTTGCTGGGCTTGGCGTGCGGTACAAATGACAGTTTTTCCATTTCTGCAAAGTATAATTGATTTTTTGTCCTTTTTTGTTTTGTTTTACGTTTGTATTTATATTATTTATCATTTTCCATTTGGGTTGCTTCACCTGTAGACAAGGTAATCCTATCATGTTCCCTCAAACTAAAAAAATCACATTGGGACTCAAAATGTGCTTGATACAGATACAATCATGTTCCAAAGCTTTCCATAACTGGATGATCTGTGTCACTGCTGGAAATAAGCCAGCGTTTCCTTTGTCTTATACCCTTCCTTGTTCTTGGTGGCTCTGGGAAGAGATGTACCTGGCATTCTGACATGCATGATTTCTCTTCCTATGATTGGTCACTGTGGCTGTAAGAGGCACCAACTTGAAAAGATAATATGCTTGCAATTTTGGGTATTGGGATATTTCTTTGGTAATTTTGAGTATGATAAAAATGGGTAATATTGGACTCTTTGTTGTTGATGACTCGGCCCTTAGGGGAACCTTATATTCACCAAGAAACTCAAAGATGAGAATTTTGGTACTGTTTAATTAACATATGAAATTGGATTGATTAGACTATGCCTGTCCGACAAATAATATAAATTTGAGCGAACTTTTGTCTGAACCTTGAACATAATCATGACTAGGTCCTGTTTTTATGTGGTTTAATAAAATAAGTGGGTTTGGAAATATAGAGCTTTCCAAGCAAAGTGGGTCCCTTAATAGGCATTTTAGAGCCAGTTTGATGGGAAGAATGTGAGGGGAAAAAAGCTTGTAACACACAACATTGGCCCTCAATTATTCCTCTCAAAGTTAAACACCTTCCAATTTTGCTTTCTTTTGAATGACCATGGAAGGTTTTTCAACTTTACTGAATGATTGAGGATTCCAATTCTAAAAAAGCCTTTCTCTGTCAAAATTTTCTCCAACCAATATAAGAGCAGCTGCTAGGTTTGTTTAATGCCTAATGCTTTTGTCTTTGCCTACAATAAAGTAACAGTATTGGTACCCACCACTAGACAAATAATTTAAACAGACACCAAATAAACTACATTCATCTTACTCTCTTCTTCTTATATTTTTATATTTATAGAAATTTATATTTCATAAAAAATACTAATTATATAAGTTTTAATGATAAAATGAGTTTGTTTGACAAAAGTATTATTACTGAAAATCTTAAAATGCAATTGTATATTTATTTAAGTATCTAAGTGAAATTTTAATAAATGAAAATAATAATAATAAAAATAATTATTTCTTTTCTTAATTCTCCAAAGTAACAAATGATTTAAGAGAAACCAAAACACAAAGAAAAATACTAATATTAACACAAGACAAGAAATACTTCTTCTCACTGATGTGAAGAGTATAAAGTGAAAAGTTCCCTCGAGGAAATTAATTAATTCATGACAACAAAATGGGTGATATTGTGATAAGGTGTTAGTTAGGCACGAAGACTAATGGAGGTGGTGGTGTCGGAGCATGCTCATTCTCGTGAACTTGCTTTTCATTTCACTTTGGCTATTTCTGCCATGAATTTAATGAAAGTAAAAGTTGCTCCAGCAGTTGGGAATTATATAAATCTAACAAGAAAACTAACCCAAGCACTGAACCACTCCAATAGTGATTGTTTGTGGAAGTAATCATGACCATCCCAATAAAGGGCGTAAAGGAGGAAGAGAAAAAGGGCATTTTGGAAAAACGGAAAGTTTTGGCTGGCAACATAAACAAGATTTATCAAGATTATAATCTCTTGACAGAAAGTAAAAGTGTCTTGTTTTCTAAATAGCATAAAAGGGGGTACTATGGAAGTAATAGACATTTATTTAGTTTATATAATGATCAACGCATTATTTCACAATGATTGGGGCAAATTATCAACTAGACAAACCTTTTGCCGAAGAAAAAGGCCAAAAAATACTATAAGAGGGGAGGGGGCTGGGGTGGGGAATGCAATGTGGTAACTTTGTGTGATTGACAAGACACAATCAAATCAATTCTATAGGATTACGAAAGTGATTGTAATATCTTCATAGGAACAAGGCTAAATCAACTCGTATAGTTAGCTATGGTCAGATAGCATAATGGCAAGCCAATAATATGACTCAATTGATTGTTGACGAATTTTTATTTCTCAATTGTGGAAAATGGCTGTTTGAAGCAAGTAAGAAAGCAAATGTAACCAATGTTTCGTTTTTATTATTGATTTATAGCAACAAAATGTAATCATGTGATTCATCAAATAAGTTTAAGCGTTGATATATATAAATATATAAACTAATAAAACACCATAAAATCCCCCATCATAATAAATATGCGTAAATTTGCAATTATTTTTCAAGAATTTGTCATAACAAAAAGAAATTCAATAAAAAAAACTTATGTAGATAAAAGTCATACAGATAAAAGATGCACATTTTTTCTGAAATTCTTTTGTGTTGATTTTTTTTTAAACAAATGTTGATATAGTTTACAAAGAATTGTGCATGGTTAATATGCAAAAACATGCAATTAGTTGACAAGAATTTGCCATAAGAAGAAGAAATTCAATATGAAAAACTTGTATAGATGAAAGTCATACAGATAAAAAGATGCACAACTTCTTCTGAAAATTTTTGTTGATATATTTGAAAAATGTTGATATAATTCACAAAGAAAAATTGATATTGCTTCTTAATGACATTAGTGTTAGATTATGGGAGCCAAATTAAATGTTGAGTTTTTTTAATAAGGACTTCAAAATTAAAATAATTATCTACATACTATATAATTTAACTCAAAATGCTATAAAAAAAAACCTCAAAACCCTAATATAGTAAATTCATGGACCTTTTACTTATAAAGTTATCTGGTTTTTTAAATATAAAATTATTTTACTCTACTCGTGCCTGATTCAGAAATCTTTAATCACATATATTTGCATGTTTTCAATTTTTATATATGGTTTTATTTTACTAGCCACTTATTTGCAAGATTCAAAATTTGTGTGAAGGGGATTATATTTAATATAAATATATTTTAAATTTTTGCTTTGTTTTATTTTTTTACAATTTCAATTTTTATATTTTAATAAATATTTTATAAATATCTGCAAATATTTATAAAATTTGTAGATATTCACTTAAGGAGTACCTTTGTAAGTATGAATTAAGTAGAAAAAGTTTTCATTCGATGGAATGGCCGCTCTTCATTTTCATCCTAGTTTTGATTAGTGATAGAATAAAAAGTAATTTTTTTTTTTTAACAGAGTTACAATTCACAGTGTAGTCTAATAAAGAATATAAATATTTAAGAGAGTATGTATAACATCATTATAACATACTAAGTCTAATCCTACTGAATCATTGAGTCACCAAACAATTTAGAACACGTGTAAATACTTGCAAAAAAAATTGAATTGTGGCGTTTATAATTAATATATGAATTTTATAATAGAATAACAGCTAAATTCTTTTGATATAGTATGCTTTAAGTATAATCAGATTATATATATTCAATAACTCTCAAGTTATTAAATAAATAAAACATTGAATATTTTTATTTTGATATAATAACAAAATTTATTTTTATTATATAATTAAAAATTAAATTACTTATATATACATATACATGTAAACTCTCAGATATTATTTCTGTCAACAAAAAAAAAACATGGTTATATTATTTCCCGTTATCTATTGCGTGGTATATGCGAATAACGAGGAAATTATTGCTGGTTCGTCCTACGTGGAACTACAAAATCAATAATAACAAGGAAACTGCCCCAACTAAATTTAGACTAAAATTGGGATCATGCCCAAATAAATCACTTGTCAATGAAACATAATAACGGAAACTTGAAACATTAAGGCGAATATATACACATATTATAATAAATGGCTGTTAAGTATTTAAATAGACTAGAGAGTTGGAAAATATTATCCTATCCAACCATGTAGCTGGTGTGCTTTTTCTTGATGCTACTTGAACCAAATTAGTATAAGCCATTCACGTTTATTGGGAATACAATTCCATTCTGTTGCTTTTATACCACAATCAAACAAGCAAACAATTTGTTCCATACAGTTCCGTTTCTCTCTTCCTACTAACACTAAACTGTAGAATAAGATCAGCATCCATTCCAATTCTCGATCAAATCCCTCATTATTATCATCAAATAAAACCACCTGAACCTCAAACATATTCTTCAGTTCCATGGTCGTTGGTTCCATTATGTTATCTCCTCTCCACGTCATTACTCATGTGTTATCCTCACCTTATCCTCGGCAAAACATAATCAGAGCAACAAATTAACAATCATACACGACTAGTTAAATAATTATCAAAACAGAAACTTTGTGACATTCTTATACATGATCCAGGGGATAATATAATAATATCAAAATATCAATACTATACACTACAGTTAATTGGATCAGAAGGGAAACGGGTAGTGCCTTGTATTATATTACTATCTCTCTATTTTTTTTTATTTTTTCTTTTTTTTGGAGATGGTTTTTTATTATTGAGCGCTTTTTTTTTTTTTCTAGGTTTTAAAATCTACGAGGGATTCTGAACAACAATGGCGGAAGACTCTTCCCGCAGAAACCTCAATTGTTTCGCGATGAACGCTTCTATGGTGCGTTGAAACTCTTCATTGCTGAGCTTATCGTGGGGGTACAAAGTTTCCGGCGAGTTTTCGCGCCGCTTCTCGGTCTCCGACCGCCGGAGCTGCCGCCCGCGCGGCAACTTTCCGGCGTCTCCCATTATCTTCTCCGACTGGGTCCGGCGGTACTTCGCGGCCGCTTCGGCTTCGGCGCGAGGACGGTCGTGAGCCGTCTCGGATATGACCTGCTTGTCGTGGAACTCGGGCTCCACGGCCACGCGCGGGGGCGGCGCGTGGGGTTCCGGCAGGGGTGCGGGGACGGTGTTGCGGATGTTGAGGAACTCGTGATAGAGTGCGTCGGCGGAGGGGGGGGCGGAGAGGCGGCGGGACTGGGCGAGGAGGGCGGCGATGATGGCGTTGGAGAGGGCGAAGACGAAGAGGGGGCTGGCGGCGAAAGCGAAGAGGCGGCGGAGGAATTGGGCGGAGAGTGCGAACGCGAAGGGGAGGCGCGTGAGGATCCACGAGAGGAGTACGAGGAGGACGCAGAGTTCGAGAATGCGAAGGATTTTGGAAATGAAGGCGAAGAGGTTACATCTTGGAATGGCGTTGGCCATCTCTGCTTTCAAGAGAAACTCATCCATTGACACAACAGAGAGAGACACTAGCTAAGTGGTGTGAATATGAACTAGTGGAACTGGGAAAGAATAAAAGGAAAGGGTTATGTTTGGTTGGGTTTTTAATTTGGTTGAAGTTGGAAGAACAATGAAACTGGCCGAGAGTGGAGGGAAGAAGAATGAGTAAGAGAGAGCATGGAGAGTTATTGTTTCTCGAACTTGGCATTAGTGAACCTTCTTTGAACACAAATGTTGGTCTTTTATAGACTCTGCCACCTGGCCCCTACATTTGTTTCTCATCCTAACGCATCAATCTCTTCTTTTCATTCCTTTTTTATTTTTATTTAACTTGAAAACCTTTTTCGTAAAATAATTTAAATATCAATAATCTTCATAAATAATTTTATGTTTTGTTTGGTAAGTTTGAATTAGTATGAGGTGAATGCCAGCATGGGAGATTGGACAATATCTCTTACAGTTCAAGAGTGAACTTTTACCATTAGATTTATCAAGTTTTAATGTAAAGAATGAGATTTATTTATATTCTTTTTCTTTTCTTTTCTTTTTCCCTTAACTTTCTCAATTCAATCTTGATATAATCATTTGTCTTCTTCATAACCATTATTGTGACACATTGCTGTCATAAAAAATTCACAGACCACTGTGTGCTGACATTGAAGAGGATTTCCAACGGCAGTGTTTTTTTTTTTTTCTTCCCCTTTTCTTTTATTCCTTCTCCTTCTTTTTGACCACCACACACAAATATAAAGTGGAAATGAAGCCTTAGGCATAGATCCGAAGCAGAAATCAAACAGTAATGGTTTTCTACAATCCCAACTCCTTAATTATATTGTCTCGTCATGTTAATGGAAGAAACAAAAAACACTTTCATCAATTCACCAACCCCAAATCCACAATGACCAGCACGCACCATCGTTGTCGACATTAGACTAGAAGCAGTGTCAAGCACCATTTCACACTGCCAAAGATGGTTGCTTCAGTGCTTCATGTCTTATACAACCCCAAGTCCCATTGATGGCAGAAGCATGGTGGTGTTGGTGACGAAAATGTTGAGGTTGGGTCATGTGTGCTTTAAGAGAAGAGTATTAGTTAGGGACAAAATAGCCCCAACAAACATAAAAGCCATGGATTCTATGTAGGCGTTGTCGTTAATAGTGGTAACATAGTCACCACGATGGCAAATTAAAAAGAAGGTGATTAGGCATCAATGACACCCCATGTTAAAGATGCTCCATAAAATTGAAAGTTTATTTTTGTTGTAGATGAGAGAGGAGAATCAGTTAAGACTAAATGCGAAAACAAAAAAAAAAAAAATGAAGAAAAATAAATAAATCTCACCATTCATTTCAAAACCACTTAGTTCGAGAAAATCCTAATATAATTTACCACGTTTGTTTCTCACAATAGAGGATATGTTGAAATCTCCCACCTTAAAATATGTCATAAACAATGTACAAATGTTTTACTAAAGTTATCCCTCCTCTCCTCGCACTGCTTGTGTCATTTTCTTGATCTTGGACTTCATCCTTTTTTATGTGTTGCTATGGCTCATCTTCTTGTTGGTAGAACTATTTTCTATTTCTACTTTTATTTTTAATTGTTCTCTTTGTTAAGTTGCCTCTGTTATCCAATATGCTCAGATTTGGTGTCCAAATAATTATACTTACATGTATAATCAATTTTGTATTTCAAAATACTATCATGTAGGAAAAATTCAAAAACTATGTGTTACGGTAAAATGATATTTTTATTAATAATCTAATCCTTTTCTTTTCCTTTCTTTCATACTAAAAAACCTTATAAATTTTATTCTACTTTAATTCTTTTCTATTTATCTTAAATCAACCAACTATACTTTCACTCTATTTTTTATATATCTCTTTTTTTTTCTCACCCACATATATTCCACTTCTTTTATTTATTTCCTCTCTACCAAATATAGTGTCATTTTTAATTAAAATTGAAAATTTATTAAAAATTTACATAATAAAGATCTGTATTAATGATATAACTTTAATTTTATTTGCAAATTTTATAATAAAATTTTTCCTAATTAATATATAAGTAATGAGTCATAAGATTCTGATTATTTTACTTTACTCTATTTGTAAAGGATAGAAGCATTATTATCTTAAAGAAAAAGGTTAAGTTAAAAGTTTAGTCATCATATATTTGATACTATTTTTAATTTAGTTCTTACGTGCATGAAAATATTTTATATTTTATTTTATAATGAAAAATATTTATAAATTAATCCACAATGTTTGTCAACATTATAAAAGGTTTTAAAGTATTTCTTTTATTGAGATAGAATTTAAAATAATAATAATACTAAGAAAAATATTATGTGTTAAGTATACGGATAAAAATGTAATTTTTTACGTAGACATCAAAATGAAATATAAATTTATTTCATAAAATAAAAAGGATTATCAAATATACGGTTAAACATAATATCATTTTAACATTGGAAAATAACAATAATATTTCGCAAATAGTTTCATATAGAGACTAAAGTATAAAATTATTTTATAAAATAAAAAAAATGATATTCCTGTATGAAAGATACAGAACATTATAAAGTGTATGCACTAAATTTTTAATTTTTAAAAATTGCATTCAATCGTATTTAAATTCAAATTAGTGCATTTAGGTAACTGTTTGTAAAATTATTATAATTAGAATTGATTTTGATGTAAAATAATTTATGTTTTAATATTTGTATTCTAAAAATAAACTAGTAACAAGATTTAGTATAAAAAATTTATTTAACATGGAAGTTATTTAAAATTAACTTAATTTTAATCTAATATTAATTAGTTAAGGTGAAACTAAACACATAAATATTTATTAAATCATATTAAATAATAAAGGATTCAAATTAAAACCAAACACGCAATTGAAAAGTGAAGTTGGAAACAGGGAAATCTGGGGGAGCCACCCAGCCAATCGGGAGAGGTTTGGATTAAAATTATATCCACTGAGAAGTGTCACGTCTAATTACAAAATAAATAAAAGATATCCTCAAAGGAGATATGTTATACTTTAAATTTATAAACATAATTTATATAATTTTTTTTATATTTCAATCACATTGAATGCATATTTTATTTTATATTTTTTCTGATTTTCTCTTATTTGTAAAAAAAAATTATACATATTTATTGGAGGGCTATAACTTCGCTTTTGAAAGAAACACGTTTTTATATTACTAATTAATTATTTAGAATTAAATAATTTTAAATTATTTCCAACAATAATATGTGGTCTTAATTAATAGAAATAGACTGTAATTTCATATAGTGTTTTTTTTATGGAATATGAAGTTTATTTATAATGTGAGAAATATGAACATTTAAAATGGTCACGGTAGGAAAGACTTTTCTGAAATATTACTGTTCTTAACCCAATAAGCTAATCTCATAACAATATATAGAAAAAAAATAGAATTTGACTATAATAATCGATAATTATTTTCAGAACTGAATTTTTTAATATGATACACTATTATTTAATGAAACGTAATTTTTTTCACTGATCATGAAACAAATTTAAATAATTAACTAAAATTATTATTTTTTTCTACTTTGTCGACATTTCTATGTTATTTAACCTATTAAGTAATATAATTTTAAAACATTAATTGTGATATAATTTTATATTATTATTTTATCACGTAATTTTATGATATTTAATTATATATTAAACTGTGATTTTATATAAATTAACCAAAACCAATCACATAATATTAAAAAAACTGATCGATCAAACTACATATAATTTAGTTTAGTATAATGAGTAATCATTTAGTATGCTGATTTGCAGCCATATTGATTAATGATTCCTTCTTTCCAAAAGTGTATATTTAGAGTCGATTTATGGTTTATAGAAAATAAAGGAGGTTGAGATAATGAGAATCAGTCTTCATGAAGGGTGTCGAGATAAGATGTGGCATTTCACGTGAGGCGATGTATTAGTGACTGTGCAAACTGCAAAGTCTTACAGCTTGTGCATTCTGTTCTTGTACTTTATTGTAAGAGAAAACCTTCTATCTTATTTCCTACCAACAATAACTTTGTTAGCTTTTAAAAAAATATATGAAAATTATCATCAAGTCATTAAAATATATATTTCTTTTATTAAATTATTTTTCTTAGTTAATGATGTATGTGGCAGCAATTTTTATTTTTTAACAACCAATGATATTGACCTAATCATATCTTTTAGGACTAACATTGTGTTTGAAGGTATGAAATAACGATGAAAGAATGACAAAAGTGAAGAAAGATAATAAAAATTATAGAATTTCTCCTGACAGAAGAGAAATAGCATAAAAGTTTTCAAAATTTGAGTAAGTTCCACCATTATGAATTTCGCTTCAAAATTGAGATGAAAAGTAACCAACTATGCATTATACACATCCGTTTACATATTTGTCCCTTTTTTTATTACTTTCTTATCTCGTGTAGTTTGTGTCCAATCACATAATCAATTATATGACTATTTAAATCATCTTCATTTCACTTTAAAGTCGTATAAAAAATTACGAAGAAAACATAACCAATTATATGACCTCCTAATGTTTGTGAAAAATATCATACAATCGACTATGATAAAATTATAATCAATTATATGACAAAAAAACATAAATTCCATTAGTTTAAAATAAAAGTAACCAATTAATTAAAAAAAAAAAGTACAAAGGTTGTCAAGAGTCAAATTATAATTTTTTTTTTATAATTTATCTTTTATTTATTTATTTATCAAATCACTTTATTTCAAGTATTATTTTTTTAATTCTCTTTTAACAAATAATTATTAATTTTCTCTATTTCTCATATATTTATCTTGTTTTTTCATTTCACCTAAACCTACTTTCTTACCCTCTATTTTAATTTTTTTCCTTTACCAAAGTCAGTGTTACTGTTTATAATTTTATTTTTTTTCTTAAAACATTGCTTCTTACCAAGTCAACTGAACGTCCTTCTTCATGTCACGTGGCTGTGCAGTGCCCAACTTGAAACATTCCACAATTCATTGGTTTTGGGCTTTCTATGTCAGCTCCATCTCTACCACTAAACCTTTTATAACTAAGCATCGACCCTTCCTTTCCACTTGACTCCAGTTTGGCGAATCTATGCCCCAAATCAGAACTCATTCACAACAGTTTGCAGTATAGTTAGTATGCGGATAATAAGAATAAAATCATTCTTTATAAAGAGAATAAACTTCAATCATTAATTTTTCATCTGTAGTCAAAAGAATACAAAATTATATGAAGCTTTAAGAAGTAAAGTAATTCTTGCATAACTTCTGTTTCTGATTATCTAGATCATATTCAAGGATCAAAATTAACTTATTTTTTATTGACTCCAACTAAGGTTTTAAATTATGAATATAGTCTCAATTTCGTTGTAATTCTTGACATTGCAAATAAATGTGACCGTAATTCAGCTGTGATGCGATCACAATGAATAAAAAAAATCTAGTATAGAAATTTGACCTCGGTCTCAAACTCTGGAGAGATTTTGGATCTCACGATCCTGAATCCCTTCTTGACACGAACCCCATTTTAACGGGAAGATAAGCTTCAAGTCTTAGTCTAGAGTGCTAGACTTGTCTGTCATTAATGAAGGATGATTAGCATAGCAGGAAAGGTCGACGTAATTGAACATCATTTGAATAACTCTCATTAGCAGAAACATTACATTAATTTTGTTCCCATAATTTGACTGTTTTTTAGTTGTTAGGTCCTTCAACTTGAGCTAGTTTTGGACATGTGTATAACTAATTAAGATTGTCAAATAACTTATCCATCATATATGTTCATGTGATAAGCGACGTAATCCTTTTAATTGAGTCTTGTTAACGGGTATTTTGTGAGCACTCGTTAAAGAAAAATAAATACATCCAATATATTTTATTATTTAAAAAATATAAGTATTGCGTATTTTATATGTTAAAATTATTTCAGTTTTACTTTTCATAATTATGATAATGATAGTAATAGCTAGAGTATAATTTAAATTTCCAGTAGCACGTGACTTGAGCACAGAGAAATAATTGTATGGATTTGAAATTGATGGTCTAAAATTTAATTAGGAGCAGTGCAAAAATCATGGTGGGTCTGCACAGTGAGATCCGTACACGATTGCACTTGGTCCTTGCAAATTGCAAAAAGAAACCTTTCGTGTGTGACCTGCATCACGTGGCGCTCAAGTGAAGCACAAAAGAGGGGCCAATTCAAGACGTAATAATACTGTTATTTTTATTTTACTGTGGGGCAGAAATTACTAGAGACTGACAAAGTCTGTTGCCTCTTTCTAAGTTTCTTGTTTCGTTGAGTCCCAAATTTATTCCCAGTCCTTTTTCCTTGTGATCCTGCATTGTAATTGATATGCCTTTTCTTATATCACTTTTTTACTGTTGTACTCCGAAGAACATCACAATCCATGTCACATGAACTTTTCATTTACAAATATAAAATAAGTTCTTTGTGGTGCCCTAATCATCCACTATCTATAAGAAAATTACATATTTATAGAATTCACTGCATACATACATGCATTTTCTCTTTATATAAGTTTTAAATTTTAAATTTTATAGATGTTTTTTTTTTGACAAATTAATTTTATCATATTATAAAAAAATTATCTACGCCTCGTGAGAAAAGAAAAGCATAAATTTTTAAAATGGTTGAACTAGAATTTTATCAGTTAAATTGTTATTGATTAAAACATGTCTCTTGTGATGTAGCTTATTCTAGGATACTGTTTCGTTCAAAATTGTAATTAATTTTTGTAATCTGTATTGTATTGGAGATGTCACCTGAAAACTATACCGTAGCTTTTGTATATTGGTCTTTCTCCGGTCTTGTGCTGTGAAGAAGCTATCAAGTCGCTTCAGATTGACAAGATGTTACAAAACTTAAATTTGATTGTATATATTATAATGGAATGCAATCAATGTATGAAGTTGAATTCTGAAACTAGGTCTTTGACCACGGCACCCTTAAATAGTTTTGTTGAATGCTTCATAAAATTTTGAAACATTGGTCAGATCCTCAACGCATTTCACGACAGGTTTAAGTTAAAATTAGTGAGGCGTGTAATTTGCAAAATTTGTTAAGTTTCTTCGGGTGAAGGCGGCTACAACCCATGTTTTCAAAAGTATGCTTTGAAGTTGCATGTTTGCAAGGGTCATATGGCCCCTAGTAGTTCTTTTTCCCCTTTTGGGATATTGAGGCTTTATGCAATCAAACGGAAACCCGTAAGACTTAATGAGATGTTCCAAAATACATTCTAGTTTAAGGATTCTGAGTGAGAGCTACTCTTATGCCCTGTTTGGTAAATTAGTAGAGATAAAAGAAATAGATTGAATGAAAATGAAATAGATGAATACAAATAGGTACAAAATAAAGTAGAAATAAAAATGTTTGATTGAATAAAAATAGAGAAAGGTGAGTAAGAAATAGGTAAAAAAATAATATAGTAAGTCCCATAAATTTTAAACTTATTTTTACTCTAAGTTTTTTTTATCAAACAATTTTATCTCTTTTTTTTTTTCTTTAATTTCTTTTTTACTAAACTAAGTATTAAATCCACTATTTCTAATAACGAATTTATTATAAAATTTCAAGCTAGAAAATATACAATGATTTTGATAAGTTAAAGTTTTAGGATTTATTTAAGCTAGTTTCGATTTTTTTATTTTTAGTTTTTAAATATAATTTTTAAAATAAAATGTGTACCACAAAAATGAAGACAAAAGTTTTTAACTTAATTTTATAATATTTTCTCATGTATTTTTAAAGCCAAGAAAAAAATTATAAATTTTTAATTTTTATTTTTAAAAATGTTCTCTTTGCATTTATCAATAATTGTTTCCTTATCACCACCACTATCACTAATAGTGACAACATCATCATTATCATCATCATTACTAGTACCAACATCATCACTATCTCCACCACCTTTATCATTGATATCACCAACATTATTATTAATACTATGACTACAACCACCACCACTATGTCATTGTCATTATCACTATCATCACTACTATTGTTACTAACATCATTATTGTTCATTACCATCATTGACATAACTACTATTATTATTGTCATTGTTATCGTCATCATCACCATGACACAAAAAAACCTTTAAACTAATTTTAGTAGAATAATTTTTTTTTAAATGAGTTTATTTTGAAACTAAAAATTAGAAAAAAAACAATAAAATAAAAATTTAAAATCTAAAAACTAGTTGTTATTTTATTTTTTTAAAACTTAAAACTAAAAACTAACCTAAGTGGGGCTTTAATATCTCATTTTTTATGATTTACAAAAAAAAAAATTAAATGGTAACATTTTTATCCATTTATTTTACCCCTAAAACCAAATATATCTGACATAAACTCAATGTATATACTTGAGATTTAGATTATATATGTTTGTTTCAAATAAATGGAGAAGGAAATAAGATTAATGTTTTGTTTGGTAGAGATGGTAGAAATAAAGGGAGTAAAAATAGATAGGTGAGTAAATAAAATAAAAGAAATAGGTAAGAAATATAGTGAAATATTGGTTGTTTGGTTTAAAAAAAATGAAAGATAAATAAAATAAAAATAAAATTGTAAGATTGATATAAAAAATACTTTTTTACCTTTACAAGATAAAATGTTTTTCCCTTTTTTTAATTATAGGTCTAGATAATATGAAAGATACCACAATTGATTTTGTTGATATACATAATTGAGTATGTATTCTAACATAATCAATTATATATCACTCACAACAATAGGGACATATTTTGTCACCTTTTCCAATGATGTTTTTGTTCAATAAAATTAATGTACATTGATATAAATCAACACAACATCCATCATTCGAAATGAAAAACATGAACACGTAACAAAAAAATCATAGTTAAGCAAGAAAGACTCAATCAAACAAAAAAACATTGAAAAGTAAAAGCAATCTCATCACCACCATAAGCTAATTAGACTAAGCCTTAACTTTTCAGAGACCAAACTAATACGTAACCCTTGATTTTATTATTACTTTTTGTTTTTATTTTAACACTATGTTCAACACATATAATATTGTCTTCAAATACATTTTTTTTTTAGTTTTTTATATATAGTTCTTAGGAGTTGTTTGTTTTCTTATGTTGCAATTTATTTTATTTTTTGTTGTTTATATTAATAAAACATGTCAAAAATTATAAATAATTAAATAATGAATTTTTAAAAAAAATAACAACAATTAAAATTGTGTGAATAACATTGACAACCATCCTAATGACTTAAAAAATTATCTCTAACTTCTTGATTTTTTATTAACTAAATTTTGAATTATGTGATGCACAAAAAATATAAGTTGTCCATTTGATTTTATTACATGTTTAGTTATATTTTTTTAACAAATCAAAATACATATCTAGAAGAATCAACAAAGTATAACATACTTTTAATATATAATCATTAGGATGAAACTTAATCATGTAATAAATCATCAATCCATACGTATATATTTCTTATTTTAAAAAAATCATATTAAATTATTGATGATTGAAGAGGAAAAATACGTAATGTTTTATGTATAAACAAGAAGATTAGTCAATCCTTTAAATAACAAAATTAAATAGCATAATAACACAACATAAGTAAACTTTAGAACTACAATTGCACTTTCATGTGAAAGGTAAAAACTACAAAACTCATTACCCTATACTACAATTCTCAAACATTTATGCTTACATAAAATGAGAAAATACAAACTAATACTTCATAAGTGATTCGTCGTTATTTTATGAAAGAGAAAAATAAAGTGTTTTAATTTGTTACCATTAGACTAGTTTATAGTGTCTACAAAATTTGCTCATTCTTTATGATATTAAATATATCAAACTATTACATTATCATTAGTTTACTTGTGGGTTAAGCGGGACAATTGCAAGTTGTATAAAATAAAATTAGTTTAAATTATGGACTTGACAAGTACGTTAAATGAAATGCGAGTCTAAATGGGCATGAGTCTAAACAAATGAACAATCCATATACTTAGCTCTACTAAAGGGTTTCATACTTTCACATGAGTGAGGGACGAGTCTTTTGATTGTAGTGATGAGAAAGAAAAATGCATGATTGTGTGATGTTTGGTCCAATTAAAAATCATGTTGTTTAAGAATTTTGACTCATTCTTACATATTATATTATTAAATTACGTATTAACTAATTTTGAACTTTTAAAACTACTTACTTTAGACTTAATTATAACCATCATTATATAAATTAACAACTGCATGTTCTTGTGCAATGCACAAACCTAATTATATGTAAGGAGCAGAATTTTTTATTATTTTTAAAAGATAAGTTTAAAACTTCAAAAGAATAATAAAAGCTTAAAAATAAAAAATAAAAAATAAAAATAGTGAAAACAATATATTTTTATATTTTTTATGTTTGATCTTTTTCTTGAAAAATTAAATTTATAAATACAATATATAAATGCACAATAACCAATAAAATAATTAAAATTTATTACTCTTCTATCATCAATATTTAAATTATTAAAATTTATTATTGTTCTAACAATACCTAATAAAAACAATACATCTTTGCTCTTTCATATTATTTTTTTAGTTTCAATTTATTTTCCTAAAATTAAGTTTTTTTTTTTTGGTCTCTTAAATTAAAGTGCCTCTAAGATCAAGTTATCTTTTAATTAGTTTATTATCCTGATTTGTCAACTTGGTGTGACTAGTAGTGTCAAAGTGGATCATTTAGCTTGGCCTGCCCCGACCCATCACGGGTTGGCCATTAAGTAGGTCAACCCAACTCACCCCACTTTTTGGTGAGTTAGAAAAATACTAACCCAACTCGGCTCATCACGGATTGGTAGATTGTGTAGGTTGACTCACTTTTAATTAAAATTAAAAATTAAAAATTAAAAAACTCAATTTAAAAAATGTATTTCACATTTTTCATAAATATAACTAGTAAAAATAAATAGTCTAAAAAAATTAAAAAACAATCTAAAAAATATATTACAACCCAAAATAGTCTTAAGTAATAAAAAGTCTTGAACAACACAAAAGATCATTATTGTTATTGGTCATCAATAACATTAGAGTCTTGTATGAATGAATCTAAAACAACTTCATCTTTTTTAACATTTTCATCTTCATCTACAAAAAAAAGACTAATTTATTAACAATGACAAGTTAAATAATAAAATAATTGTAGTAACGATAAGTTATAAAAATTACCAAGCTCAACAAAACCATGTAACCAATTTTGAGTTAAAATAAGTGCTTCAACATTGTGAGAAAGAATGGTTGAATAATATTTGGTTAACACACGAGAACCAAGACTAAATGCAAACTGACTAACAATTGGAGTGATTGGAATGTTTAGCACATCACAAGCCATCTTTGACAAATTTGGATAACAGTTTTGACGATCCTTCCAATAACCTAACACATCTAATTTATCAAAAACTTTTGCATCAAGATTCCCTTCATCCAAATAAAGATCCAATTAAAACCTTCCATTGTCTTTAACATGTTGGCTCAAATAATCAACATATTCCTATTACATCATAAGAGAAATAAAATAAAATAAATAAACAATCAATGATATAATTTAAATAATAGTAAAATTCAATGAAATAAATAAAAGCAATTTGAATTAATTGACTCACCTAATGCATCCATCACTTGCTCATCATCTGTATGAGAAATTTTTTGCATTAGAAGAGAAATTTGACAAGTTGAAGCAATTGACTCATTTGAATTTGCTTCAAGATATTCCTCAAATAACTTATACATAGTTTCCTTTAACTTACTAATTTTCTCTTCACAAGTAGAGGGATCAATCTTTGAATAATAAAACTTAATTGCATCAAACTTCATCCGTGGATCAAGAATAGCTCCAATAGCAAGAATCTTACAATAGTCATGCCAATACTTGCTAAACTTGTTTATCATGCTTAATGTCATATCTCTAATAATCATATAATCACTTTTGGCATTTTTCTACAACAAACATTCAATTTTCCAAACTTGCATGAAATAACGATTAGCAATGGGATAAGATGTATCATAAATAAAATTAGTCATAATATAAAATGGCTTTAAGAATTCACACATTTTCTCATCTCTTTTCCATTCATTATTTGAAGGGCAACCAACATAGTTTTTGTCATGAATAACCAAACATCCAAGGGCACGATGACATTTCATTGCATTTTCAAGCATGACACAGGTAAAATTCCATCTAGTAATAACATCCATTTTCAAACCTACCTTAGTATCAATTCCTCTCACTTGAGTAACACAATCCTTAAATACAATCTTTTTTATCTATAATGATCTCACATACTTTATACTTTTTCTAGGTTTTTTCAAAGCATCACTAGTCACCTTTAAAACCTCTTGAGCAGTAAGATTCAAGATATGGGCACTACACCTCACATGAAAATAATCACCGTTACACATAATACTATTTTGCAATTTCAATTGCTCACTCAAAATGTTTATCAACACCTCGTTGGCATTGGCATTGTCCAAAGTGAAAGAAAATATCTTCCTATCTATCCCCCAATCAAGCAATAAATCAAAAATCTTTTTTGTCAAATCACGACTAGTATGTGGAGGGTCCATTTTACAAAAAGCAATGATTTTGCTATTCAAATTCCAACTACTATAAACAAAATGAGAAATCATACAAATATACCCTTCTCAAGTTATAGAAGTCCAACAATTAGAAGTTAAGCAAAATTTACTATAGCATTTACGCATTGCAAGTTTTAGTTTTTCTTTTTGGTCAAGATACTCTTCCCAAATATTAGACACAATAGTGTTTTTACTTGAAATTTTGACATTTGGATGTAAATATAAAAGCAATTCCTTAATCTCTTTACATTCAACAAAATTAAAATGGTAGTCTATGTGGAATAATAGCCTTTGAAATCTAATAATCTACATGTTTTTGGTTTAATTCCCTAGACCTTAATTTTCCAACATGATCAATTATCATTTTTCCTACAACTTGGTCTTTTAATTTACTTAACACCTGACACTTTGGAAAATGATGCAACAGTGATGAAGTCCCTATTTTTGTACCACCAACATCATATTCCATTCCACAAGCATTGCGTGTAGCTTTTTCTTTACCATTTTTTTTTTTACCAATTTTAGTAAAACAATCCCAAACTTTAGATGTAGCTGTCTTAGGTCTCTTACTTACTCAATCAATATTTTCACCCTCTTTCTCCATCACTTCTTGGATTAGTGGTGTATATTCATTCACACAATTTGAATCATCACCAAGAACATCATCATTTATAATTTCAGAAAGCATTTTGTAAATAAAAATAATTGTTCAATCAAACAAACATAATCATTGCTTTCATGATAATTAAAGTAACAAACATATGGATCAACAATTCACTCACTTATAATTTAGTTTTAGAGTCACCTAAGTCACCACAAAAGATGTAGGTAGTGCTTATTTCATTTTTGTGGGTTGGTTGCGCCTATTGGATGCTTCAAGCTAAACCTACTCCCAGCAAGTGATGCAACGGTGTAGTTTAATCTCTGCAACAATAATAGAGCGGTGGCAACAATGGAGCGGTGACAACGAAGCTTACGTAGAGTGATCTAGGTTGCAAGAAGCAGCGTAGTGTGTATGCCAAAAAAGAAGATGTAGGTCTCACAAGTCACATAGCAGAGTGGCTTGGTTACATAGTAGAGTGCCCTAGTTCTAGAGTGGAGTGGCTTAGTTGCAGAGTAGTGACCTAGGTCGTGGAGCAACGACTTATGGTGTAGAGTGAAGCAGCAACTTAGGGTAAGGTTTGAGAAGACGCACTCAAAGATAGAGAGGCACACAGTGTAGTAGCTTTGTTTCTAATTTTCTTGAAGTGGAGCGGGTCGAATCACACAAGCCATAATTTGAATGTGCAACCCATAGGTCAACCCGCCCCACCAAGGGTTTTTCCTAGGTGGGTTGGGTTGAAAATGGGTCGAGTTGAAAAATACTAATTTTTTTTAATCCAACCAGGCCTGAACCTGTGGTGGGTTGGATTGACCCATAGGTTACAACTCATTTTGACAATACTAAGTGTGACACATGATTAATTATGAAAATTATAATTTTATATGGATAATTATTATGTTAGTTAGAATTAATACTATTAGTAAACATTTATTTTTCTTTATTTTTTAATAAGTTAAAATATAAGTTGTGTTATAAATTTATTTTTCTCTATTTTTATTAAAAAATTTACATTAATTAAAATGTATCAAATAAAGAATAAAATATAAAAGAATTTATAAATAAGTTGAAATGGAAATTACATTAAAATATTTTTGAAAATTATTAAAAAATAGATAAAAATAAAAATATGAATATTACTATTTTGTTATATATGTAAGTTTTCTTTAAATTATATAAACTCTTATGTATGTATAAAAGATATGAATTATTGTGTATATTAAGTATTTTTTATAATTTTTCTTTAAAAATATTATTACCTAAATTTAATTTGTACTTATTTAAAGACAGTGCATACAGTGGATCACCTTTATGGGTAGGTCCACCATACACTATTATTATAAGCCTTGAGATTAATTAAGATACATTCTTTTATTATACACCTTCTCGTATAAAATCTTTCTCTTCTTTTTTTTTTAAGTTGTTAAAAGGGATCGAAACATGTGGGTTAACTTGGTGAACATGAATTGGCTCACAAGTTTGCCATATACTAAAAAATGAAGTTTGTGTGATCATGTTTGTAATTTTTGACTTGATTGCTTATAACTTGTGATCATGCCAAATTTAACATATTCTAAAACATTATTGCATATTTCACGTTAGTTCGATATTATAGTCCTTATCCATAATGAGGTTGAGTATTGTGTTGAGATCCCGAGGAAGACCTACTAGATTGCTTATGGTGACATAAAGAAAAAACCAACAGTTGAATCTAACAGTAAAAAAATGAATTTTCCTCAGCATATAAATTATATGATAAATAACTTACACTATAATAAAAGATTATTTTAATTATTGACAATTTCTTTTAAAAAATAAAATTCAATTCTATTTAAAAATAAAAACAATATATATATATTAAAAAAATAAGAGATCTAGTAAAAGTTCCTAAACATGCTCTTGTGAAGCTCTTGTGAAAGAAAAACACTTAAAAACACGATTATCAAAGAACAATTTAAAAAAAAAAATGCTCTCATGCAAAATAAGAATTCCAATTTAAAAGAATTTACGAGAAATTAGTCAGGAATTTGTGACAAACATATTCCTTTTGTTGATTTGCGAAGAAATTTAAACCATTTGTGACAGATTTACGAAAAAAATATTTTGCAACTCATTTGTGAGGAATTTACGAGGAGCTAATTACCTCATTAGATGAAAGTTTCGTCTTAAAAATTTAGTTAACAAATTTGTAAGGGAATGTCTCTCATTAAATAACTCTCAATTTTAGATAAGATGAGACAAGTGATTCTACATTGCTTGTTATTCCCTTATTTTTGTTTTGCGAGAAATTAGCGATAAAATTACTTCCTCACTATGCGGTCACTAGTTTGTGAGAGAATGGAGAGACACTTATCTCCCACATTACTGCCTCGCCAAATAGTAAAAGATTAGAAAAAAAAAAAATATTTCCTTCCCTAAACTCTCTCACTAATCTCTGAATTTCTTGAATTACGTCTTATATTTCTTTTTATGAGATGTATTACGTTCTATATATGATGTTATTAACTTGTTGAAGTGTATTTATAATAATCTAGTAGTCATTCTATCTGCGTCTTGTATAATTGTTTATACCGTACATTTCTCAGCTTCATGCCAAAGATCGGAAAAACAACTGTGTTTGTTCTTTCTTTATATATTTAAAAAAGACAAAAAGAAATGTATGTTTATGATCCCAAGTTCATAGTTTAATTTAAAGCATTTGAGATAAGAAATTAATGACTTGACAACTGCCTTATATGTCACTGTATATAAACAATTTGGTTTAGTTATTGAATTGACAATTAGGGTATAAAATGAAAACAAAAGGTGTGATTGCAAGAAGTTGGCTTGGTGGTCATAATTAAGGACATGTCATTCTTATCTTGATAAGTTTTCTTTTTCAGTGATTTCTTATCTTGATAAGCTGGTTGCGAACATTTGAAATACGAGAATTATTCTTTAAATGCACAATCCAATAATATGGTGGATTCTTTTTATCTTTTGCTGGGTTGGGATAAGATTTTTTGAGAGCAGGTTTAGTATTTATGATCTAGAACAACAGGTATCCTTTGTAAAAAATAATATCCCTTCCATCCCTAAATATAAAATTATTTTAATTAATTCATATTTTTCTTTTAAAAATTAATTAATGTAATTAATAATACTAAATTTAATAATTAGTTAAATTAATTTTTTAAAATTATTTTTAAATTTATTAAGACTCATTATTTCATTTTTATTATTTTTTTATCTAATTAGTTAATGTGTATTATCCATTTTTTAATTATCATGAGAGAGAACAAATTTATCTCATTAATATAATATTTATTGTAAATTAATTAAAGATATTTTAAAAAATAATTAATACTAGAAACAATTTTAGAAAGTCTTATATTTAAAGAGATAATATTGAGTTAAGAATATCTACAATATGATGCGATTAAATTTTCTAATAATTATTATATACACAATTGGATCTCAATCTTGCTTAAACACATTCAAACACGTACTACCCGAATTAACCATGTGAGGAGGGTTAGTCTTGATGCATGCACAAGCTAAGCCAATAATAATACTTTTACTGTACTATAATTAAGTCAAGTTATTTTTTAATAAAAGATAATTAAGTATTTGTGTGAAACTATTTTTTAAAATTGTACGTTCGAATAAAATAGTCCTTTAAATAATTTTTAACTGGATGAGAAATGACATATATCAAGAGATAATTAATCAGGTAAATTTTAGTTTCTAATAATAAACTTAGATTCATTCATTAATCGTGTATGAAATAATAAACTTAATTAATGAAAAATGTTTATTAATTTATATCTAATAAAACGGGTTCCACTGACCCCCACAATATCTATCCTTCATCAATTAAGTAGGCACTTTTTTTTTTTTTTTCTTAAAGATGATGAATGTAGGTATATATATTAATAAACATAAAGTTACTAGCTTTAATATTGAGTATTACATAAAAAGGATTTGATACCATAAGAGGAAGAAGATCAAAGATGAAACGGCAACTTCATTGATGATGGAAAATAGCTTAACCGGAATCTTAGGGGATGCGTATATTAAATTGTTTAGTGGTTCTCAAATTGGAGATAGAAAAAACAGAAGAAAATTTACGTGAAACTTTAGACAACGATCTTGAAAAGGGATTTTGTCTTCAAAGCAGAAGCTTCTTTTAAGAAATAGATGCGACCTTTTTGCCTGGAAAGTGCAAATGGGGTAAAAGGGGAATATTTGTAAATGTTGTTAGAAGATACTTTGCGTAGTTAAAACAATATTTATCTCACTATAATAGATATTTTAATTTCCTTTTTCTTTATTTCTTTTTTGGGGTTTATGATTTTTCATATTCCCAATTTGTTCTCAATTGGAATAATCGTGCGGTCTAAATGGGCTCTGCAAAAGGGTGACATTGACCATTTGTCACCAAAAATCATGATCTTATTTTGAAGACATATTCTGTTTGTTGCTTTTGTTCTTAAGCTTATCATGTTGTTCCTTATGAAGCATGATTCTCTCTTGGCTTATTACACGGACAAACCAAACGTAGTTTCTTGGTTTCACAGCCACACTACGAGAGAGTTTCAAGAAAACATATGAGCTATGTAGCCCATAGCCCATAGCCCATAGCCCATAGCCCATAGGTACAGGTTTTTGAAGCTCGTGATTTTGTAGCACTTGACAACTGTTAGATGAGAAATGTGTAACTAAGCCTCAAAGTTCAAAAGAGTTTGAGAATTTGACATATGGTGCTTTGGCTCGTTCCCTAGATATTCCATTTGAGTATGGTTAAGAGAGTAAAGATGGGTAAGTGTATAGGACTGATTGAAGTTAGAGCTAAAGCCTACTTATAACATTAGAGAGTGAGCCCAGTTTTATTTAAGTGTAATTAATGCTTCAGTAGTTAAGCCCGTGAATTACACTTGAATAATTAAGTTTCTTTACATTTTTTAAGTTATTTTTAAATTGTAAAAAATAGTAATTTATTCTTTTAGAAAACTTTTATGTAAGTAAATTCTAACAATAAAAAATATTTTTTTATTGTAAAAGAGAGTCAAAGTTGTGATATTTTTTCAAAAGCTAATCAAAATAAATAAAAATTTATTCTTTTATGTTTTTTCTGTCAAAAGTTTAAACAAACATCTTAAAAACTTTAACAGTCACTTTAAAAAAAAATTATGTAATTTTTTTATATAGAAAGTAACTTATCATGTAAATGACATAAAATTAAACATCACTTACCATGTGACATTAATGTCATAAATTATCCTGTGATCAAATAAAGTATATAATATTACTGTATATTTTTATTTAATGTGTCACTATTTAATGGTTTCATTTTAATTCTAGAAATTAAAATTATTATAAATAAATAAAACAAGATATTAAAAGGGGATAAAAAAATTTGTAAGTATTAAAATAAAAAATTTGAAATATTTTTAGACATCAAAACATATTTAACCTTAAATTCTTTAAAATGATTCGGTAGCATATTCTAATATCTTCAATCTTATTGTCAACAATTAAATTGATCATTACTTAGCATTTGTCTGAAAACGTTTTAATATTTTAGACTCTTGCGTATGCAATGTTTAATTTATTTCTAGCTTATTGACCTGAGAATTTATCTAACAAGCTTTTGTAGGACCCCTCCTCAAGTTAAAGTAGCTCGACCCAAACATCTTGGTTTTTGTACTTCAAATTTGAGCTTTTGTAGTCTTGATTTGATTCATTTTGATCTCGTCCATAAAAACAAATAGTCATTTTATGATTTTTTTACTTTTTCATATTTTTTTTATTTTTAAATTTTTTAAAATATTTATTTTTAAATATTCAATCCAGCGCAACCCAATTAAGATTAAAATGAATTGCTAAAAAAATTTGAACCCAACTCAACCCAATCTAATTATATTTAATTAAATTAGATTATAAATTAAACTAAATTCAATCTAATACATATGATTTAGGTGCTTAATATTAGATATAGACTTTACATTATATTAAAGTTTATTTATTATCTAAAAATATCTTGAAATGTTATATTACCATCTCATATATATATATATATATATTACAAGTGTTAAATTTGTTCTCAACAATTTTCTATACTTTCATTATTTTATTTTTTTATGTATTTAAATATTTTTATCAAAAACTAGTGGTTAATTTATTAAAATCTTAATATTTATTTAAAAGATTAACCTTACGTACAAATTAAAATTAAACTTCACATATTTAAAAAAAACAAAATTATCTATCGATAATTTCATATCATACTTTACTTTCCAGCTGATTAATAACATGGTTGCCATAGGGCATAGCTTTCATTTGGAAGATTCAAATGCATGCAATTTTCTTCTGCATTTAAATTGTATGTGTTCTCCCCACATCTCGGAAGCGTAGATGTGTCAAAGTTTTATTGTTATTTTTAACACGACTCATTAGAAATTTGGAATTATATGACTTTTAACTATAGAAGTTTATTTAATTCAGTGAATATGCTGCAGGTATTGAATGGCTTGGGATAAACATATTTCAATGAGCAGCAACAGATTGGTCTTGGCATTTGGTTCTTATTTTGTAAGTATATATATATATATATATGACTTCCAATTTAGTTGAATTGGTAAAGCTTTCATTCTTAGTTCATCCACATGGACTTTGGTGAGGGACAAGAGTAGTTTCCTCAATTATTAAAAAAAAATATATTATGCAAGTAGATTTTAATTTAAAAAGTAATAATTTTATAATTTATTAATAAATTTAATGATTATATATTATGTAAAATAGTTTTAGGGTTTTATCCTATCACAAACTATTATTAATATGATTTTTAAAATTGTTATTATGAAAGTTATTATAATTGAATGATAGTATAAAATTTACACTATTAATGCATAATTTTTTCTCTTTATTATTAATATAAAGATATAATATGTTTTTAATCCTTTAAAAATTTTAAAATATTGATTTTTAGTTCTTATAAAATTTAATATATTTTTAGTTTATATATTTATTAAAAATAATATAATTTTAACCTTTCATCAAGAACTAAAAATGTAGAGACTAAAAGTATATTAACTTTTTATAGAAAGTAAAATCAACATTTTAAGATGTTTCTGGTGACAAAATCATACTTTATCAATAATATAATTATGTATGTTAAAATTTTATTTACCTTTTACTCTACTATTATATATTTCTGGATTTGTCACTATGGTTATCTCTTTGCAGGAGGTGCATAATGTTTGATATATAACCTGATATAATTTTTTTATGTTGGTTGCCCAACTTATGTCCAGTTCTTAATTATTCATGACATGGCGGCTTGACGATATATTGTGTCTAAGGTTCATTCTTTCACAAGAAATTTGATATCATATAGTAAACATATAAAGTTCAATTCGTACGAACTTGTATAAACGGTCAAAATTAAAAAGTTGGAAAGGCTTTTAACATCAAAACAGAAGCTACACATTTATGAATAGATCAAAATATGTTGTTGTAGAAAGGCCACCTAAAATAGGCAAATTATATTAAACACGAGTAGATAATTGATAATAAATTTGTAAACATCCATTTTTTGTGTGTTACTTATGTCATTAGGTCAAGCACATGTAACAATGTTATTAGTTTAATCACTTGAAAGTAGGAAAATTATAAATATATGTGTGGCATTATAATTAAAAGGTGAAAAGAGAATTAAAAACTATAGAGAATAAGAAAGAGAAAAATTTTGTAGAAAAGAAATTTTTAGTCCGAAAAGATAAAAGATTTTTGAAAAACACAAGTTAGGTATATATAGAAGAAGAAGTAAAACGATGCATTTTTTTAAAATAAAAAGAAGGAGGAAAACCAACGGTTAAATAGCATTTAATGCTTTTATTTTTTATAATTTGAAAAATTATTATTATTTGAAAAGATAATAGAAGATATGGACAAAAAAAATATTTGACCTTTTGTAAGTAAAATGAGATAAAAACTTGCATAGTTAGCATATCATTAGTATAATAAAATAATGAATGAACAGATGAAGTATCAAACGTAAGGTTACCAGCTCAGTTTGATACAAAACAAATGCATAAGGGAGTAGATAAAATGTGAACAAATGAAACTTCTGTTTGCTAATTCATGCATGTGCAGATGATTGCAAATAAAGATAAAATGTTCTTCGAACAAAACTTTGGTAAAAATATCAGCCCATTGATGATATATATCTATAAACTTTATATCAAAAACACATTTTTGAACATAATAACAAAGGAAGTGACATCTTACTTCAATATGTTTTTCCTTATAATGTTGTATGAAATTTTTAAAAAGTTTGATTGCACTAGTATTATCACAATATATAAATATGTTGTTTTCATAACTAGAATAATCTTTCACTTAATATTTTACTTATAACAGTTGAGAACAACAACTAGTTGTTAAAATATACTCTGTTTCAGTAGTTGAAAAGACAATATAGTTTTTCTTTTTGCTAGCTCATAAGATGATGCAAGGTTCGAGGTATTAACATCCTTCGCTACTGCTGGGTTTTTTTTTTTCAACTCTATCTATAGCATAGTCTACATAATAGTATCTTACTAACCTAAAATTATGTCTTTTCTCATAAAACAAACTTAAGTTAGAGGTTTCAACTAAGTATTAAAAGATCCTTTTAATAACCTTTAAACAAAACTCTTTAGGATCAGACTAAAACCTAGCACATTGACAAATGGTAAACATAATATAGGGTTTGTTGGTAGTAAGATAGAGTTAAGAGTCAATCATACCTCTATAGATCATTTGATCTACTATTTTACCTTATTCATATTTTGATAAAGGACAAGAGGAGTGCACAAGAGTTATCATAGGCTTAGACCCATCCATCTTATATTTCTTCAAGAATTCTGCTGTATATTTTTGTTTGTGGATGTATATATCTTCTCTCTTTTGTTTAATTTGTAGGTCAAGGAAAAACTTGAGTTCTTCCACCATGCTCATCTTAAAATCACTTTTTATAAGATTAGACAATTCCTTGCACAAAGATTCATCAGTAGCTCCAAAAATAATATCATCTACATATATTTGAACTATAATGAAATTTTTTTCGACTTTAGGTTTGAAAAGAATAGTATCAACTTTACCTCTTAAAAAATCATTCTTAGAAGAAAAGAACTTATTTTGTCATACCAAGTTTGAGGTGTTTGGTTCAAATTGTAGATAGTCTTTTTAAGTTTAATAACATGATTTGTAAGAACAAAATCTTCAAAATAAAATGGTTGTTTAGCATACTTCTCATCTTCAATAAAACCATTTAGAAAGGCATTGTTGACATTCATTTGAAAAAACTTATGTTTTTATGACCAACAAAAGCAGGAAGAATTCTTATACCTTAAAGTTTAGCAATAATAGCAAAGGTTTATATGAAATCAATACCTTCTTGTTGATTATACCATTGAATAACTAACCTTGCTTTGTTCCTTACTACTTTTTCTTCTTCGTCCAACTTATTTCTAAAAACTCATCTAGTCCTAATGATGCTCTTATTCTTAGGTTTTGGGATAAGAGTTTAGACATCATTGTAAAGCAATGAAGTTCTTCTTCCATAACAATAATCCACTCATCGATTGTCAAGACTTTGTCTATTGTCTTTGGTTCAATTTTAGAGACAAAAGCATAAAATGCAACATTTCTTAAAGACGATCTTGTTTTAACTCCTTTAGTTTTGTCTTTAGTGATTTGTTTTTTAGGATGATAGTTATAGTCCCTTATTTGTGGAACAATAGATGATTGATCCTTGTTGGTTTTCATATGTCTTTGTTGAAGGATAAATCTGTAGATCTACAAAATCATCTTCAAGATCTAATTTCTTCCTATAAGAGATTGGTGCATCATTGAACTTAACATGGATTGATTATTTATCCTGTAGATCTACAAAATCATCTTCAAGATCTAATTTCTTCCTATAAGAGATTGGTGCATCATTGAACTTAACATGGATTGATTCTTCTACAACAGGCGTTCTAGAGTTAAAAACCTTATATGCCTTAAAAGTATGAAAGTATCCAAGGAACATACCTCTATCCACTTTAGAATTAAAATTTCTAATTTTATACTTAGTGTTTAAGTAATGTTGTCAGCAATTACTGTCCAAGTACTAGCTTGAACCCTAACCTTTTTCTAGTAAGGATATCTATAATAGACACAATTAGAGAGTTTGGTACCCAAATCTGTTTGGGTCTTTTAACATTAGTATTCTTGGTCTTTCCAGTATTTGTTTTTCTTTTATGTAAGTATCTATGTTCTAAATGACCAGACTTACCATAATAGTGACTATAGACTACACTTGAATTTTGGACATATGATTCAAAATCTGTTATATGAATTCAAGTCCAAACTTATTAGATAAATGTTGATGATTCTTCAAAAGCGTGTTAATATCTTTATGTAAACAAACAAGTTCATTTTTTTATTTTTGAATCTCAAACTTATAATTTGCATGATCCTTGTGTTGCACAACCTGCTAGACTTTATTTAAGAGTTATAATGTTTTTTTACATAAACTCTCATTTGTTTTCTTTAAAAGCAAATTTTTAGAAATTATTTCTTTGTATTTTTATTTATATCTTTCATATTCAAAGAAATCATATGAGAGTTTTGAAAAAAGGTTTCATAGGATATTTCTTCATCATCTGAAGAATTGAGTGATGAAGATGATGAAATTTTAGACACAAATTTTACCTCTATATTTGTGTTTGTGTCAACCATTAGAAAAATATTAGCTTTCTTATCGTTTGAACTATTGTTGTCTAAATCTTCCTAAGTGACCATCAAACTCTTCTTTTTCTTTGAGTGTCATTTCTTTTGGAACTTAGGACATTTTTCCTTGATGTGTCTTGGTTTTCTACATTCAAAGTAGACAGTATCACTACTTTCTTCCATGTCTTTATACTTGTCCTTCTTTCTAGATGTGTGCTTGAATTTTCCTTTCTTCTTTAACATTTTCTTAAACATTCTCAAAAGAAAAGATACCCCTTCATTAGTAGATCCATCTAAGTTTTCTTCTGACTTTTTAGAAGGTTTTGCTTTTAGATCTTTGTTATTGGATCTTCTCTCTTCTTTTCTTTGACTTGATTCTCCTGCTTGGAGAGTAGTACATTCTTGTTGAACTAGTTAGCTTTTAGAAAGTACCTTTTCTTCATAAACTCTTAAAGTTCCTAAAAGCTCATCTAGAGAGATATTTTTCATTTCCTATGTTTCACTAACAGTCATAGCCTTCATATCTAATTTCTTAGTGAGGTTGTCCAAGATCTTCACGTTATTCTAAGTTTTAGTAAGGTATGGTCGAGACAGTGAATACCATTTAAAATAGTTTGAAATCTTTTAAATAATTGAGCAATGATCTTCTCCTCCTTCAAAGTAAAGTTCTCATATTGTCTTATAAGAGTAACAATTTTTCTCAAACGAACATTCTCTATTCCTTTGTAGTTAATCTTGAAAATATCTCACAACTCTTTTGTAGTTTTTAAAGCACAAAACTTGTTATATTTTATTGTTGTAAGTGTGTAGGTGATAGTGTAGCGAGCTTTTATATTAAGTTGTGCATTGTGAAATCTTCTTGTGCCCATTGTGCTTCTAAATAAATGATGGGAATATCACCTCTAAAAATTATAAAATATTAAATACAAAGGTCATACTTTAGTATACTTTTAATTAAATATTTATTTAATAACAACTTATCATGAGTTTACATGTTAATTTAATAAATTTTAGAATTAATTATACTAACTATTCCTAAAATTTCACTAAATTAAATAAACTTTTTTTTTTTTTACACTTATAATAACTCCTTTAATTGTTTAAAAAATACACTCACATCTTTTTATACAATATACTAACCTATTAGAAAAATATTATACCATACTCTCTTATAAGAAATATTAGTGTAAATGTTAAAACAATAGGAAAAATTTATATAATTTTACAAAATCTTAAAGATGACTAGTATAATTTACTCTAAACTTTACAATGAAATCTACTAAAGACTTAAATATGAATTTAGTCTTAAAAAAATAATACATTTTTGGTTTTGGTGTTTTAGATTTTATTTTATTTTAATTTTTTAAAAATTATTTTTTGTTTTATTCTCTACATCAACTAGCATTAATCTTATTAAATGATATCATAACAACGACTTTGATAGTATAATGATTTATCACATTATAAAAAGGTGTTATAGAATCCTCACGTGTATTTTTTTTTCTTCAATAAACTGTGATTTTAAATTTATATTTGTTCAAAATAGTTAATTAAAGATTTAAAAACATAATTTAAAAATTTACATATAACTACCTTGTTAAACTCGTTGATAACGTAATAAATCATTGAACTATCAACATTACTATTACATAAGCATTAAAAGGATAACAAAAATTAAAATAAAGAATTACTTAATAGTAGAGACAACTATACAAAAAATCTTTAAAGATAAAAGAAACTAAAAGATCAAAATAAGAAAAATTTATTTCAAAAATCAAATTCATATTTAAACCTTTTACTAAAATAAAAAAAATCCATATTATAATTACTTTTGTAAATTAGTCAAAAATGCTTCAATTGTCCCAATAAAAATAAATTCTAACTAAAATTTTTGAAAACTCTTCCAAATAACTCATTAATCATAAGTAATAATCTTATTTTAGGATCAAAACTTATTATGTCATTAAGGAGTGTGACAAGATCATTTGTATATTTTTTAATAAATTATATTTTTAAATTTATATGTTCAAAATAGTTAATAAAAAATTTAAAAATATAATTTATTAAAAAAAATACACATAATTATCATATTAAATTTCTTAATAACATAATAAATAAATAAATTATTAATATTATTAT
>JAMLFT010000326.1:0-46349 GCA_026544285.1 Pachyrhizus erosus
AAATTTAAACATAAACATTATAAAATATTTGATTTATATTTTTATGTATATTTTGAATGTTTAGAATTTGTAAAACGATATTTCATTTTAATTTTTAGCGTTAAGTAATTATGTGATATTATATTTATTTAATATTATTTTATAAAGTATTTAATTATTATTATTTTATTAATATTTGTTCAATCACAATTTGACTATGGCTAAACAATTGAATCTCAGACTAATGACAGGTTCAATAATCAGTTTGATTTTAAAAACATCATATCAAATTTGATAATTATAGACAAGAAGAAAATAATAATATAATATTATTCATTCATGAAAAATATAATATTAAAATGAAAAATACTATAATAATATAAAAAATAATTATTTTTTTCCTCAAAATATCTAACTTACTAATTAAAAAATTATTTTTTTAAAATCAATAAATTTACAGGTAGGTCGCAAAGATAATGGATAAACTCGTTTAGTTTGTTAACTAAAAAATTCATTTTTTAAGTAGTTTAATAATGTTGAAGTCCACAACCTGTGCAACTTGTGGGTTATACAATATACTTATCAAGTCAAAATTTAAATATCCATTTCTAATAATAACTAAATACAAATCTGACCCAAATATTAAATGACAATTTATAACAATTAATCTTAAGATTATGTTACATATATTCAGCATTTAAGCTCTGATTATGAAGCATTTAATTTCGGATTCTGTTATATTATGCAATAATTATTTTCAGATTCTCATCCTCATTGCCTACTTTATTTTTAATAATTATTTATATCTTTATTTATGTTTATTTATTAATTATTATTTACGATTCTTTTAAAAATTTAAAATAACTTTTAACCTTTTAAACACCATATACCCTACTCAAACGAACCTTTTATTAGTTGGATTAGTTTAGTTCAATCAACAAATTAACAAATTAAATAAAATCAGATGCAAATACAAGTGTGACTCCCTCAATCATTAAGTCCTCTATCCCTTGACACATGTAATCAACTCTATCTAACCTTAACTCTGCTGTTTCACCCTCTATCTTTTTGAAAGTTTAGAATGTTATTTCATTTTATTGGAAAATAAATTTAAGAAAAAATAAAAAGAAATAGAATGTAAATTGGCTCCCTACCCTAATTTTCTCATGTTATTTTCTTTAGTTTCACGGAGACAAATATGGGACTATAAACACTAACGGCAGCATAATGCGAATAAATGAGAGAAGATTCTTCAAAAAGTGTGTAAAGTGGTTCTGCTGATGACACCAACAATTGATTCGGTTTCTAGAAAAGAATAGATATTAAATTAATTAAATGGTTGAATTTAGTTTAGTTTTAATATATTTTTCATCAAATGTCAACCAAACCAATTTCATGAAGAATGAATCAATTTGATTTGTGTGTATCCGTTTAATATTACAATATAATTGTAAAAAAATGTTTTTAAATTTTGAAAAATCTTATAATTTTTTCCAATAATTCAAATATAATCTATAACCAAACTTTAAAAGTGTTTAAAATGTAAGTTTGAAACCTATTGCAACTAAAAAGTAAAAGAAAAAAAAGGAAAAAGAATAATAAAAATAAAAAAGTAAAAGTGGAAAAATTTGTCTGGTGTTTGGGTGATGGAGTTGTTAAACAAAATATAATACTTAACCGACGAAACTATTGAGTGTATGAATAAATCATTACAGAGTCATTTTAATTTAAATAGTGATTTTAGATTTAAATATTAAATATTGAAAGAAAGAATAAACTCATTATAATTCTCCTAAACTCAAACGTAAAATGATTAGAACAAAAATAGTGAATTGTGTCTAAATATCATATGTTAAATAATTGTTAAACTATCAATTTTACTTTTATATTATAAATTTGAGAGCAAGATTTTTACTTTTATTAGTCTCAAGTTATTATAATAAAAAAAATTCAATATTTTATATCCTCTCATTTAAAAATGTAGTTTACACATTACCTTCACAATTAATTAAAAAAACTCAAACATTCCAAATTATTTTTATTATTTGTATACTCAATTTTTTACTTCTCCATCCTTTCAATTTATCATTTTGATCTTTAAATTAAATTCTAATAGTTTTTTAAAAATATTCTCAATAGTTAAAATTATGAACATGACATTTTAGTTTACAAAATTATTTAACCCCACTCATTTTTATTTTTATGAATTCAAAACTTAAAATGTCCGTGGCCTAATAGCACTAATAATATGGCTCAAAAATCGAAAATGAATAAAAAACTAAAAGTCCTATTATTTTTATATATCTAATTTTTGATAGGAGAGTTTAAATTTTAGAAAGCAGCATTCTAATTTTAACCTTATTTTCCAAAATTCAAAAATCATGGAAATTGAAAATAGATGCGTAGCATAGCATGCAGCCACCACCACCTTTGTTCATTGGCGGTGGAAAAGAACTTAGAAACCCCTTTCCCTCATATATAAACCCATTTCCCTCGAAACTCTCAACCGTCACTCTCTCTTTCTCTCTCTATCTCTCTTTCTCTCTCTATCTCTCTTTCTCTCTCCTCAAACAACCTCTTCGCCGGCGCCGATATCTCTGGCCGCCGCCCTCGCGGTTCTCTTCCGAATATCCCCTTCACATTCTCTGATGCGTCGTCTATTTATCCGTTGAGGTTCGTTTTTATAATCTTCAATTATTATTTGTTTTTATTTTATTTCGTTCCTTATCTTCAACGTTGTGTCTGTTGCGAGAGTTTCTGTTTTTGTGGCGTTTGAAATCTGTCTTGTGTTTGGTTGGGAAGAAAGTTGTTGTTTGAGAATGGTTTTGATGCATGCAGTTTCAATGTTGCAATTCAATTGTGGTTAGTTACGTTTCGAGTTTTTCGGTTGCGTTTCAATGAATCCGGTCCTATGCAGAAAGCCTGGTTTGTGGAATTAGGGAAATTGTGAAGCGTTATGTTCGTATATGTGTTTCACTGAGATTTGAGAAGGATGATGCGTTTGCAATCCGCCTTATGTTTGATTTGGAAGAAAGTTAATGGATAGAATAGGTAAGATAAGAAGTAGAATCTGATATACAATTCTATCCATTAAAAGTTGTGTTTGAAAATGGTTTTGCATTTTAATGCATGTTTGGAACAAATTTACCAACGGGGATCAATACCCTCTCTCCATGTACAAATGGCCGAATTGAGCAGAAGCTACTAATTGTTGCTTCTCGCAGACGTGGATCCAATTGGAATTGACGAGCAAGCTAACATGCTATGAATCAATGCGGTCCTAAGTAGAAAGCCTAGTTTGTGGAATTAGGAAAATGGTGCATTGTTTTATTTGTATGTTTGTGTGTCACGCCCTTGGGTGAGAAGGATGATACAACGTTAGAAACTGCAAGCTATTTTCAATAGGGAGTTGTTCGGACGCTAAGAAATAGATTGGATAATGATAATTCTGATGTGCTTCTTGAAATTTCTCTAATTTGATATCATTTTGGCTTACCAGCTTGATGTATGGTTTTCTAGAGATTTTGGTTGGTGATTGTAGGCCTTTATTCTATCCAATTTTCAAATTTAAAATTTCTCTTTTCATGCAGAGAATCTGAAGTCTATTTTGATTGTTCCCTAATCTTTTATTTATTTATTTTAAAGAATGATATGTCATTTGATTGGCTATTTTACAATTAGGCCTTTCATCTTTGACATCTTTGCTAAAAGAAAATAAATGAGGTACTTGCTCTTACTCTGTTTACTAATTTCAATGCTGGAAAATCATGGGGTTAATTTTCTGATTTAGATCAGTCTCGGATCATTCCACAATGTTCATTTTGAATGAACTAACTATCTGACTTTTAATATTCGATTGCTCCTTTCCTCCATTCCTTTTTTCCCTCTTAACTATATCAATTCATTAGGGCCAGCAGTAGGGTACTGCATCATGCTTTTTTGTGCTTGTGGTCAAGGATTTCTTGGATATCATTTTGATGAGTTGAATGATTTTGTTTCATATTCTGTCTCAGGTCTTGAATAATACCTTTCAGGTCTTAAATTCACAAGTAAAGGGAACTTTGATATTTTCAGTAAATCTTTGCTGTACTCGAAGTTTTGGAAGCTTTTGCAATGGGTTCAGCCGAAGAACTAGTGAACAGCACACTGGGTGCAGCAGAAAGTCAGGAAAACCACAGCACAGGTCCTACAGAAAATCCTATAAAGGACAATGCCAGTACTTCAGAAAATCCTGTAAAGGACAAAGCATCAGGTGCAGAAAATCCTGTAAGTGACCAAACAAATATTAAACAAATTCCTGCAAATGAACAATCAGGTAGTGCAGAAAATCTAGTTAAACACCAAGCAGGTGGTGCAGAAAATCCTGCAAATGACCAGGCAGCAGGTAATATGGAAAGTCTGTTAAACGACCAAGCAGGTGGTTTAGAAAATTTTGCAAAGAACCAAGCAGCAGCTGGTGCAGGAGATCTTCCAAATGACCAAGCAGCAGGTAGTACAGAAAATCCTGCAAAAAACCAGGCAGCAGGTGCATCAGAAAGTGCTATGAATGACAAAGCTAGTGGTGTAGAAAATCCTAAAAACGACAATGCAGATGGTGTAGGAAGTTCTTCAAGCAACCAAAAGGATGCTACAGAAAAAATTGTAAATGATAAACAGGGTCCTGCAGAAAGTTTTGTAGAAGATGAAGCAGATGCTGTTGCAACACTTGAAAACGCGAAAGAAAATGGTGTTGAGACCCTAGTAAGTAACAAAGTAGATCGCCTTCCAGAAGAAGCAAAGGAGATACTGAAGTCATTGGCAAGTAATTGGGAGGATGTACTTGATGCAAATGCATTGCAGGTGATCCCTCTCAAAGGGGCAATGACAAATGAGGTATTTCAGATAAAGTGGCCAACTACAACGGGGGAAACGTCACGAAAGGTTGTTGTTAGAATGTACGGCGAGGGTGTGGATGTGTTCTTTGATAGGGCTAATGAGATCCAAACATTTGAATTCATGTCGAAGAATGGGCAAGGTCCTCTTCTACTAGGACGATTTGCAAATGGCCGTGTTGAAGAGTTTATCCATGCGCGGGTAATCTGATCCTTTCTTTTTATTTTTGTCTTAATATTGATACTCCTCCAACTACCTTTGAGCAATTTGTTATTATTTGGTTCGTGAATGTAAACTGTAGATTGGATGAATTATCCAACTACTTTAAACTACATTAAATTTTCATCATTTATCCTGTTATAGATTATTTGTAAAATTTAAGCATTGCTCCTTTTCTTTCTTTTATTGGCCTCTACATCAGTTAAGAACTTGACGTGCACCTACATTTGATTGTGAATTTATCAGACATTATCAGCATCTGATCTACGTGATCCATCTATTTCTGCTCTTATAGCAGCCAAAATGAAAGAGTTCCATGATCGAGATATGCCTGGCGAAAAGAAAGTCCACCTTTGGGTTAGATTGCGGTATGTGCTATTTGAACATCTGTTCCAGCATCTCCATTAAAAATGTACTGAAGGAGAGTTATAAATATGTGGAAAAGGCGATAAGAAATCAGCTCTTTTATATGGATAATATTATTTTAACACTTCCATATTTTAATTACACCACGATCATTTCTCAAATACTTCTGTTAAAATGTTTCAGAAATTGGCTTAGTGAAGCCAAACGATTATCGTCCCCTAAAGAAGTTGAAGCTTTTTATTTGGACACAATTGACAAAGAAATCTCTATTTTGGAAAAGGAAATATCAGGAGCTCACCAACGGATAGGATTTTGCCACAATGATTTACAATATGGTAACATAATGCTTGATGAAGAGACCAAATCTGTGACCATCATAGTGAGTTTCTCTTTGTGTTAGTCAGTAAAATCAATGTTTTATTGATAACACCTTTGTGGGGAATGATATAATATTTAATGTTCCATGGGTGCTTCTTTGAGGAAATAATTAGTTCTACTTCTAGCATAATAGAATTTGCTGGTAATATTAAATTTTTTTCATATATATTTATAAAATGATTTTTCTCTTAGTAAGTTAGTAGTAGCAAATTCTGTTGCACTGTAAAATGTGTTGTGGACCCTGCTTAATGAAATGTACCATAATTTATGGAAGAATTTGTATTTGTCAAAAAGACCAGTTGCACAAGGCTTGTGGGCAATGGTTCAAGGGGTATGACTTAAGAGATTAAGTATGTTTTAAGACTAAAAGAGTCCTGCCTACCCCCCCACCCCACAAAAAAAATGAAAAGAGTATTTGCATTCTTATAGAAATATTGGAAGTTTCTAACTCAATTGTAACTTATATTTCTATTTATACTTTTTACTCTAATCATTTTTAATTTAAAAATTATTTGTAGGAATATTAAAATCTAACAAACGTATTTTTGAATTTACTCATGAATAGTATTCCTGGTTACAGTATTCCTAGGGATGCAATATACCTTGAAACAAATGTCACCATAGCCTTGACCAAAAGAAGAAAAGAATCGTTATAAAAGAATACCATTGTCATATTTTTGACAGGATTGTATATTATATGTGGGCGTAAGACTTTAGGTGATCAATTATAGGTTGATGAATGCTATTGATTTCTTCATTGCTTAAGCTTTCTTCTATATTTCATGGGAGACAAAATTGATGACATGTATGATATGAGATTGTGAATGGTGATATATATCTTGCATGTGATCACTTTTCTCCTTTGTTTTTATTTATTTATTTAAACATGGCTAAATAATGTACAAGAAACTGGTTTACTCTTGGTTATATTTTGCCAAGGGATCAATGGGTCATAGCCAGCAAATATGATTTAATGCTACCTTTTGTAACAGGACTATGAATATGCTAGTTATAATCCTGTGGCATTTGATATAGCAAACCACTTCTGTGAGATGGCTGGTAACTATCATACAGAAGAGCCTCATATCCTTGACTACAGTAAATATCCTGGTATGTGACCATGTGGATTTTTTGAATTTATTCTCATTCATTTTATCTTGTGAAAAATGAGTTTTATTTGGATGTTCTCTTGACAGATTTTGAGGAGCGTCAGAGTTTTGTGCTGGCATATTTGAGTGCCTCTGGTAATAGATTTCTTTAAATCTCTCTATAATGTTAAAAGGTTGTATTGCATCGTTGCCTTATTTGTTGTTTAAATTGATTCATCTACTACCATAAAACATAAAAGAAAAAATTGTGTTTGATTTCAATTTTCTGACGTTGATGATCTATCTCATAATTGGAATAACCAAGTTGTTTGGTCTAAATTAAACAAACAGTATAGATCAATCACCAACAACTTAATATGCCCTTGTCTTTGACACTTAAATAGCCATGCGTCACCTTATGGACTGGAAGTATCATGTTCTGTTCCTGAAATTGTGGGTCTTGAGTGCAGGTGAGCAGCCGAGTGAAAATGAAGTGGAGCAGTTACTTCAAGATATTGAGAAGTATACACTTGCAAATCATCTATTCTGGGGCGTTTGGGGAATAATTTCGGTATCTTCACTTTCTCACTTTAGTTACATTTGTTTCATAATTGTGCTCCTTAGCACTATAGGATGGGTGTAGCTGAGTCCTTAGAGGGAGAAATTATTCCATAAACCTGAGTTTTGCTCACCATTTCCATAAATGTAAACATTATGGGCTGCTGAAAAATAGTAATGCTGAATTCTCCCAATGGTTTTCTTAGAACAACCTATGAAGGCAGGAATAATAGATGTGTATTGCTTTTTGTTGGTAGTGTCATCATCCTCATCATTACAATTTTGATGAAACAAATGGCAATTGTATTTGCATCACAGTGCTATTGGATGTTGGTTTAAACATAGCTTTTTATTTTCATTTGGAAAAGAAGTTACAAATTTTAGCTCTTCTGGAAAAAAGGTAAAATAAACTTCAAAAATTTTTTAGCCTCACCTAAAATGCATTTTCTCTTGTGAAACACACTAGTGGATTTAGAAAGACTAATCCAAAAGGTTGTACGTATACTGCATCTGTGTTTTAATGAACTTCGGAATTCTCCCTTCTGAGCTGCACATATTATGTACTCCTTGCCACTAGCATATGAGAATTTCTCCATATTTGACTATTAGAAATCCTACATGTTATATAGTATATATCCATTAGTAAAGAGGGTAGGAATTTTGTTCTTTGTCTCATCTTCTGATTAATTTGTTCAGTCACAAGTAAACACAATCGACTTTGACTACAAGGAGTATGCTAAACAGAGGTTTCAAGAGTACTGGGCAAGGAAACCTTATCTTTTAATAAACTCTGAAGCACCTTCTCCTTATAATGTGCCCGAGGGTACAGGTATTGGATTTAAGTTTTGTGTATAGTGTGTCATTAACGATTCATTATTATGGGTTGTCCTTATATTCTGTATTATCATTATCACTTTAGTTCATTTATCCAAGCTGAAGCACTAGACAATTTCATTTGTGCATCTTTTAACCTAAATACTCTGGTGTGACATATTGATTGATGCTCATCACTATTAGTAGTTGGTCTGAATAATTAATTATTGGCAGGAGAGTTAGCTTCAGCAATGCCCACCAGATCGAGGAACTCTGGTATCTTCAGGAAGATGAAGAAAGTTTTGGGTCTCGGTTTGTTCAGGTCTAGGAGCTAGGACAAGAATTCTGTCAGCTCTTTTTTATTTTTTGCTTTCTCTTTGACTGACAATATCAAATGAGAAAAGTCAATAATAGTTACACATAAATAATGTGCTAAATAAGCATTACGTTTTGGAATTATATTTGATTCATTTTTTATTTTCTCACTCTGTTTCTTCTTTTAATCTAGATTCTAAATGTAATATTTACCTGTTATACAGGATTATTGAAATATAAAAATATAATTTAAACATATAAAAATATATTGAAAAATACTTTTTTGTCAATTTATAATTTATTATAAATAATTCATTATAGTGTTTTTACGGTATTATGTATATTTTTTATATTAAGTATAAAAGATATTACAATTTATTAAATTTTTTTTACGGATTATGTATCTTACATTTTATAACCTTCAGAAAATGTTATATAGAAATTATGTTTATTGAAGGCATACGTCTAATTTACAGTATATAATTATAATAATATTGGGATAGATTTTATATTTATATGATCAAATATGAAATGAAAAGGTATGATTCAACAATTTTTTTTTGCCCATTGGAAGGTTTTAATATAAAATAAATTAAAATATTGTTGCGGGTATAGGCAAGATTCCTCAAGTATGAATGTTTTGGGAAAACTTTTTTGAGATTATATAGCTTATTAGAAAGTGCTAGGGATGCTCGAGAAGTTCTTCTCAATAAGAAGGAGTTCATAATAATGAAAATGAAATATTTGGAAAAATATCAAATATAGCTTCGCAACAGATATGTATGTTTCAAGGAGCGTAGAAAGAGATGTTCTGAGAAGTTTAAGGGTGATTACAAATGTTAGTATCAAGTTTTTTTCGATAAAAGAATCATGGAAGGATCAAAGAATCAAAACACTTAATAGGACAGTTGAGTGAAGTTGTTTTTATAGCACAATAATGTGAGATAGGTGTTAATATCATCCAGAAGTAGTTCTATAGTAGAAGACATGTGTTTCAATCGAGTTATTTTTTGTTATATTTAACTTCGATAAAATAAAAAGGTAAGATCGTGTAATTATTTTTTTTTGTTTTTGAATACTGCATACTTTCTATACACTAATACACTGCACACATGACTCAGGTTCTAATGAAATAGCGTATGTTATTGTTCATCTCTTTTTAATTAATTTGGATTTAATGCTTTTATTCTTTTTTATTCCTTTATTTTTTCAATAATTCCCTCTTCTTTCTATAACTCTTTCTTACTAATTTTATATTTACAATTCTTTCGATTTGCCTTGTTAAGTTAAATTATATAATTGAAACAAATGTTAGGAATTCTAGTATTGATACATGCTAATCAAAGTGAAGTAATTATATTTTTCCAAATTCAAAATTAGAAAATGACAATGAATACTTTGATTAATGCTAAGTAATCATTAAAATTGAATTCTAACGTTTAACCATTTTTAAATTAAAAACTACGATAGTTGCTAATTCTATTAAAGAACTTCAATGCTTACTTTGGGTATTAAACATGATGTCCCAATTTTAAATTTTTATTTGTTGAATTTACAATTTTGAATCTATAATTAAAATTTTCAACCAGCAAATATGTACTCGAGAAATAAATAATAAAGAACAGATAATGTATAAGGAACATTAAGAAGGTGATATAGATATTCTTTAAGATTAAAATGTGTTCAAAATTTCTAAAAGATGTATGAATTAAACACAATCCTAAAACATAATATAAGAGAGTAATATAGAAATAAAACTATATAAGTTGTAATGCTGATTGTTCTTCAACCTCAAATTATTTTGGATGTTTGGTATTCACCAAGTATTCTTCATAATAAGTTTTTTCTTGCTCTAACATTAAGGTTATGTTTGGAGTAGTGGTAAAGGATGAAATTGAGAAGGATGAAATAGAAGAAAAAAATGTTTCCTTATTTAGTTTGTAAAAATATGAATGAAGTATAATGGAAGAAGATGAATCATGATTCATTTCATTTGGTTGTTTAATTCCAATTTTCTTCTCTCCAAATTTGGGATACCTTAATGCATGAAAACTTTAGTCACATTTTGTTCCTTGATAAGACAACTCGTCAAAGGAGAGAGAAAACATACTTGTTCTTTCTTTCCTAAAACCCACTGACATTGGTTTTGAAGCTGCCTTCTCTTTCCTACAAATTCCTACTCCAAACTTTTCCTTTGAGTAAGCTTTAGACTCGAAAATACTATTGATCAAAAGCTTTATTTATCCCTTAAGGCTTTTGTTTTTCATTAAATGCTCAAAATTCAAACATTAGCTTGAACATATGAAAAATAATTGGAGTGAACAAATACAAGGAATATAAAAACAAAGATCTTAAGCATTCAAAACATGAAAGTTTAGACTTTGATGACTAATCATAATAAATGAAAACATTAAAAGTAAATAAAAATAAGTTAAGTGTTTTCATTATACATCTTGGATGGTAAAAACATATAATTGAAAACTTAAAGCTTTCTTTACTTAAGACGCAACATGCGATATATTCAATTAAGAGTGTGTTTGTGCTTAATATTGTATTATGAAATATATTGGATGCATGTCCTTATTAATGCTTTAGACACTTGTTCAAATAAAATATATTTTCACGGCTAAGATTAGGAATATATCCTTTTGTGTTTTGGATGCTTAAGTTGACTACATAACTCATTAAACTCATTGGTGTATCAAGTTATAATATTTTTGTTATCGTCAATGTTATGAGATTTTTTGAAGGTTAGACATCATTCATGTCTTAGTTTCCAACAATAAATACACAGAAAAAGAGAGAGACAATATAGTAAAGAAATATATCTTGGTAAAAAAAAATGGTGATTAAAAAGAGATGACAAATAATAGAGAATAAAAAAATTGATGAAAGGACATATGTATTATAATAAAAAGGAGAAATAAATACTAATATAAAATGATCAAATTTGCCTATTATAAAACTTATTATATTTTATAAAACTTTTCAATGTGAATTTATCTTTTAATTAATTTTAAAATTTAAATATGATATGATAGCTTAAATTTATAGTTCTCATTCCTTATACTAAAAAAAACTTACCTAAGAAAAAAAGTGATTTATAACATGTAACTTCGTGGTTGAATGAGCTTGAGAGTTTTTGGAAACAATTATTCGCATAGTACTAATATTTGTACATTTGAAAAATGTATATTAAATGTTCATCCAATGCATGTGATTAATCATGCATATAATTTATATAGTTAATTTTGTGCATAAGTGATTAACTTCTATTAGACGGTTCAATTATCTTTTAACACAATTAATCACTTGTGAAATAAAATTAATCACTATTAAGCATTTCAAGAACTTTGTAATATTATTAACCACATATAAATAATTATTACAATCATGTTTACTTACTTTTAATTAATTATGAGATAAAATTAACAATGCTTATATATGAAGTTAAAAATTAACAATGTTTACATATGGAGTTAATCATATGCAATGGTAAAAAAACTCATTTCACTATTATAACTACTCATGAAATGAAATTAATTCTATTTATACATATAGTTAATTACATTCAATGATTAATAAGCTTATAACATTATTAACCAATTATAAAATAAAATTAACTATACTTACACATATAATTAGCTACGTATGATAAATATTAACTATAATAATAATTTTATATAATTATACTTATCGTTAACCATTTATAAAGTAAAATTAATTATACTTTTACAAATAATTATCAAATATATAGACGAATGTTGGATGTATGATGATAAACTTTTTCTTCATTCCCTACATACGTACCCGTACAACTAACAACTACTTTGGTTTACATATATTCACGTCATTTAGGCATTTATCAAATATTATTCCTTCAGATTTGAAGGCTTTCCCTTTATGCTTTTGGGACCAAACTAGATGCTAGCAACACCTTTTCCTAGTGTCAAAATTCTCGTTACTTTCTGTAAAATAACATACATCATTAATTATTAGGCCATATTAATCTTGATACATAACCCAAAACCAATATATTTCTCGAGTCTCTTTCAACCAAACATCCACAACAATGACTCTTGGGCAAATATGAATCCAATTTCTCAATTTGTAATGATGGACCACTCTGAAAAGAATCTTCCAGATATGATGGAGTAGTCCATATACATGTAATAACTTTGTACTATGAGATATACTGAGTGAGATAAAGATTCTAGAGTAGATATTTGGTGATGAGGCAGATCATCAACCATCTCTTTTTTTATCATAAAGATTCCTTGAATCCAGTATAATCTTCAACCAATGATCATGGCTAACCCTATTACCACACATTGTGGCCAGGATCCAGTGACCATGATTTATGCAAGGTGCAACTTCACATTGAGAGTGTACATGCATTCACTTAATGTTTCGATCTTGCATGCTAGAGGAAAGTTATCTATAGAATCAACAGTTAGTAGTGGCTTCCATTATAATGTTACAAGATATTTGATTCCTGAAGCTAAGGATGTGTGGACATAAGGTCTTTGCTACTTTATTATTTTGGGTTATCATGTTACATATGTGAAGTACTACTTATATAATGATTAATTTCTTTTTAATAATTTAATTGATCAAATTTTCCTTTTTTTTTTTTTTATTATTCACATGACTTACACTCAAAGTTTTATTTAAATTTTTTTAACTCAGTTTCATTCGAATCTATACAAACAATAAAGAATAAAGAATAGTGGAAGCATATTGTGCCTTATTTTAAACAAGTAACATCTAATTAGTGTAAGAAACATCTTACTTCTTGGAACTAGTGCTAAAATTTCTTGGAATTTCAGAATTAATGTCTACCATATAAATTTGGTAGCTATAGAATTCCTACACAGAAAGAATGAGATTGATCGTACAAGAGTGACATCAAATTGAATGTTTGGAGTACGGTCATAAGAAAGTACATTATTAAAACATAAAATAAATTTTTAAGTCTCTTACGAAGTTAACCTTTTCTTACATATCTATTTTTTGAAAATATTTGAGACAGCCTTGCAATTTCATCTAGAAGACTAGGAGCATAAATGTCTTCTCCTTTTAATTAAAGAGTAATGATTACTATTGTTGCCACATCACAATGATATTTTCAGCAAATTATGAAAGTATATGAAGCCAATATTTTAGTACTTGCGAATTCCAAAATATCATGGAGCATTGGTTTGGACCGGTTTAGAAGAATATACTATACTGAAGCCTACTTGCTAGATATGACAAAAATGATTGTTCCATATAGGGGTGGTTGCAATCTAAACCAAGTTGCTAGCGTCACTACACCGACTTGAAATATGCTTTAGCCGTATTCCAATATGGATTTAGATATTTAGTCATTCCCTAGAATTAATCATAATAATTTTTGAACGAAATACACTCAAGTAAATTTATATTTAATATAACAAGTTAAACCCATAAGAAACATGTTCTTACTAACAACTCTAGCTCATTGCATGCATGGCACAATAGCTAATAATGACGTTGAATGTTCATGTTCTTAAACCATATTTTAGTTTAAGATACATAAGAAGCAACTATATATTTTGTACATGACTGTATCAAGTAGTTATCAAACAGGTATAAATAATGTGTATAAATTGTTATAAATTGTTTAGTATAGAAATTTAATTTTTAAATAATGTAAAAATAGCTGAACTATCAAAATTAAAAATTAAAAATAGTGAAAATAGAATTAGAAGAAAAAAAGTGAAGGCATGAAATATAAGATCAGCAATTATGACAGGAACAAAGTAATTAATGGTAATCTCATTGTTGCTCAGAGGAAAGATAGGAGACATGCAAACTCATTTGGCATAAGGCTATTGCAAGAACTACCAAAATCTAGTTTGCAACTCTAAAAATAAACAAACACACAGCAATTAAGTTGAAACATTCAAGGCATGAGGCTTGCTTGCGACTTAACTAAGATATGAAACTCTTGCAAGATATGGAAAACTCTACTTTTATTATCTGCATCTCTAATGCAAAGATTTAAAGCCAATTTTCAGGTTCTTTTCTCTGACCCACTAACACTCAATAGAAGGGTCATTTGTTATAACTCTAAGTGGTCCAAAGACCCGAGAAAAGTTTATTGTGTCCTGCGTCACAGTATACCAATAAGCCTTTTCAAAAACAAAGTTCTGATCCAATCATTCATTACTGCTTTTGGATAAAGGGTTAATGAAAGTCTCAGTCACTTTGCTGCTTTTCACTTGACCATGAACAAACAGATATGACTTAAATTACTTCAATTGCTATGGAATTTGTGGATGTTGCTTATGGCCAAACAGATGAAGGAGCTAGCTAGACTCAACCCACGTGTTTACTTTTGCCAAAGGCTCAAACTCCATACTTGTATCCTGTGTGTGTGAAGCATGACCAAACTTAGAAGGTAAAGATAATGGCCTTTATACCATAATTAGTATTTAATGATTAGAGGGCAAACCCTGAAGCCTGTAGCAATTCATAAAAGATTTGACTATATATGTTGAAGTGTACCAAGTGAGAGCAAGATTAAAATTGATGGTCAAGATTATACTTAAAAACAATCTGAATCATACATATATAGTTATATGATCAAAATTAATTGTTCTCACCTGCCATGCTCTCACTAGTTACTAAATGAGCCCCCTGCATATATATAGCAGTACTGTATTTCTTGTTATTTGGTCTATTATGTTAAACTAATCGGGACATCAGAATAATAAAATATTAATAATAGTCATTATTAAAGCAACCTCAATTCAGGTTACTATAGATCTTTTAGTACTATGAGTTATTTAATCACTTGCCCATGTCACATGATTTTAAGGTTACATACAAAGAATCTTGCAGTGCTAAAAGCTTTTTGTGTATATTGATATTCGAATGTGTTTCCTAAATGGGTAATGGCTATTCTTCAAGGTAATGTCTCTCACAAACTCATAAGAAGCATTGCTTAAACTAAATAGCAACGTATGTAGTCATTATTATTGACGGAACACATTGGCCTAAGTAAACAACACAATCTTTCGGATAGTCTAAGTAATCATCATCCAACATAGAATAAGAGAAGAGAATAAGAAGATAATAAGACAAATTGAGTTTTTCTGTTAAGTTAAAATGAACGTATGCACTTAGTCTTTACATAAATTATTTCATATAACTTCTTTCAAAGTTTAGATGCATAAGTTAATTTTGACGTATAAAAATTTGATTTATAATATTTTTTTCCGACAAGGATTTATAGAGAAGTTTATCCAAAAAAAAACTTCCTTAGAAACCTAGTAGCCAGGGGAGGGGCCCTACAGTTGAAAAGAGTGTAGTAGGTAATCTATATGATCTATCCATCTGATTTAGAACAAACAATAATCATTGTACGGGTGCAACTGGCCAGCTAGAGTGTTGGAATGTTGTTCAGGACAAACAACATTCACAATTAAGATCACCTGCCATGATGGAAAACCAAAGGTGATTTTTCTTTGCAAATGGTACTGTCCTGAACAAGATATTGTGGTGTGTGATGCATTCCTGAAAGCTTTGATACCTGGTTGAGCTTGGACCCACTGTAGACCATGCAAGCAAAAGAATAAAATAAAGTTAGCCATTAGCTGATCTAGTTGATTGGGGCTCTCACATACGTTTTCAGTATCTGAACCACAACTAAAATTCACAGTTTAATTCTAACAAGTTAGTTTGGTCGTGTATACTTCCTCAACCACGTGATATCTGTGAGGTGCTGATCACATTAATATCATCAACTTGAGGAAGTGTTCTCAACTCAACTGTTTATTAGCAATGTGTGGAGTTTCTCTAAGGCTCTTAATTAAATCCACCAGCTTGAAACATAAGAAAGTACAATTTTAACTTGTTGTGATTTGTATATCAAGAAAAGTAAACGGGGAAGCCAAAAAAAGTCGAAAACAAGTACTTTTGGTAAGTTATATCAATTCACTCACTTATTTTTACTGTTTGAAGATACTGATTCTCCCATAATGCTGCTTAACTTCTTGGTCCTGCTCTATTCTGTGGCTCCTGAGGAGACAAATCATTCAAATTCTACTTCATTTTGGCAAGATTTGCATTCCAACTGGCTCCACCCTACCTCAAATTCTCCACCTCTGGTTATAAAAGGAGCACACATTGTTTCCTCTCTTCAATATCAACTCCTCAACAATTCCTTGGGAGTCTTATTCTATAGACTCACTCTCTTCCACTCTTCTAATACCCTTTGAGTTAGACCACTCTCTATAGTGATCCTCAACCCTAGACTTTTGTTGATCATTGTCTTCAAGAAATGGCATCTAGCTCAATGTCATCCACCGGCTCATGGAGTGCCAAGGACAACAAAGCCTTTGAAAGGGCTCTAGCTGTGTATGACAAGGACACTCCTGACCGTTGGTACAATGTTGCTCAGGCTGTTGGTGGTGGAAAGACCCCAGAGGAAGTGAAGAGGCACTATGAACTCCTCCTCAGGGATGTTAGGCACATTGAATCAGGGCAAGTCCCATTCCCATACAAGCAAAGTGGAGGGTCTGGAGAGGAGAAAAGGTAGTACACTCTATGTCCTTTATCTGTGAGTAACTGGTTTTTGACTGATATCTCTATGTTCCCCCACATGCTACTATTAAACAAATGTTATTTCTACATTTTTATCCAATTTGAAAAAACTTCTTCGTAAATACTTATAAGAAAAGAAATTAAAAAGTTCAAATGAATTAATTTCTTTAATAATTTAAAATCAACTTGTGCACCTTAATTTTTAAAGAAGTCAAATGAGAGAATTTCTATAAAAGTTAAGTACATTAGTTGATTTTTATTTATAAAAAAAAACTCAGTCTATTTTATTCTCTTAATTTTTTTACCTATAAATACAGGACCTTAATTAAGTATGAATAAAAGCTTAGAGAACTTATTCATAAAGCTTGACCCTCAAGCATACAGCTATAAGTAAGTTAAAAATAACTTATTGGAAGGTCATAATTCATCAGCCACTTTCATAAGTCAAATAAGCTCTGCATGAGTTCTACCAAATGACCTCTAAATATGTACATGTGCAATGCAAAACATCCATTACTTTCTAGAAAGAATCATTTCCTAATCACAAAGCAGAAGTTACTGTTGAAGTAGTTAATTATATATACTGTATGCATGTATCTACTAACTCTGAAAATACTACCTTTTTATTTGCTTATCCTGAACGTACTTTCTTTATGGTCTCTTGCTTTGAACTTGCAGGCTGAGAAACATGAAGCTCCAGTGACCAATTGGCATCAAGAAGAAAGAATTTTCTGATTTTCACCACCTAGCAATTTTTCTAGAATCCTAGTGTTACGTTATAAGTAGTGCTAGTGACGTAGTGGGATTAGACTATTCTTCATAAGAATCGTATCCCATGATTCCATGTTGTATTGTCGTTGAAGCTGCCTTAAAGAATCAACGACTCTGTTTAAGTTCCCATCATCAATAAAGTTTTAATTTTATGCGCTTATTTTGTCATTTACCAAAGTGTTATCAGTTCATCTAGTCACACATAAAGAAATTTAAATAGGTAGAGGAATCAAACTTATAGCTAAAATGATACATCAAGAAAAAGAAATAGACATATGGACATTGGAAACCTTATTGAATAATACAAAAATTAAAGTAATGCAATTGCTCAAAGCTGAACAATATATATAGCAAGAAACAATAGCCATTGGAATCCAAGATGAAAACAGGCGGGAAATTTTGCTTTTGAATGTTGGAAAGAATACAGAACAGTGACCAACAATGAAACTTTGACATATGGAACCAAGATGTGATTCAGTTAGTAATCTGAGTTGCAAGTGAGTGAATTTTACTTAGTTGGAGTTTAATATCAATTAGAAGAAACTTGTGCTTTAGAAATTATTATATGATTTGAGATTATTATAATCTCAATTAATTTTTATAGGATAATTTTTTTATTAAATTGAATAATTTAATTGACTACATGTCACTTAGGAATTGAGTGAGATGATAGACAGGTACAAAATTATCTAATAATTTTTTTTATGATTTGACCACATTATTAAATGATCAAATAACAAATAAAAATTAGTACTACTCACAAAATAATTCAAGTATATCATGATAAAATAAGTTTAATTGTGATCATGTTATAGTTTACATGTGATTTTTATCCCTCTAAATATAATTGTTTGTATTTATTCTCATAATTTGTTTATTCTAATCTAGTCCCAAATTCTTTCCAATAATAAATGGAAATATGAAAAGAAATGTGATACGACATTGATTTGTATAGATTGATCGAGAAAAAATATACAAAATATTAAAATAAAATTAAAATGTATAAAATGCAATGGAAATCATTTTTATTTTTCTTATTTTTATTAAATATATTCTTTTTCATCGTCAATCTATACAACATAATGTCGGCACACACTTTCGTTATATTTATATATATATTCCAATTAATTATTGGATGGAATTCTGAGTCAAGGAATTAATTTTAATAATTAAAAAATATCAAAAATAAATGCGAGCAATTAAAATATAAAAAACTAAAATCACCGTAAATTAAACTATTAAGTATGGAGACTAATAAAAAATACAAATTTTGACACATGTTAACATGATTATTACGCTATGTATAGATTATCTGCACATCTATATTTGGCATTTCATTCTGTTCACACAAATTCTTCAGAGATCTAGTTAACTATATGTTTATTAATGATTTTTTAAAATTAATTTTGATTAAAATATATTATAATATATAAAATCTGAAAGAGAAATATAATAATATATTTTAATTTTTTTTAACACATTTTTAATATTAATTAAAATTTATCTAAAATTATAAAATTTTGTAAGCCAAACATCTTATTTAATAAGTCTTATTCATGAATATATAATTTTAAATAAATTTTAATCAATAATAAATAATGTATTAGTTAAAGTGTGTTAAAAAAAATTGTTAACACTCTTCCATCTAAATGTCGATACACAATATTTATACATAATTATTATTTTAACAGTGAAAAATGCTACATAAAGCACTTTCTAATGAATAAAATGTAACAAAAATCATAAAATTACATGTATCTCATTTTATATTTAATAAATTTTATTTATAATTTTGTAATTTATAATAAATTATAATTATTAATAAAGTATTAAAAGAACTATATTGCTAATATTTCTTTTAAGAATTTATTTTTCATCCACATTGAATGTGATTTTTATATCATCAGCCAAATAAAAAAATCACCTAAGAGAATTTTTGTACGGAAAATTGTTTTTTTTTTTCATACATAACAATTATGATTCCTAAAAAATAATGAATTTTAAGTATCATGTTTTTGCCGATGGTTTGTATTATCTTTTATCATACTTATACTTCTATTTTTTTTATCTCTCATTCTCTTTAGGTATGAAAGAGTATGAAATGCCCATATATCATTTTCCTGCCTAAAGTCCCTTTAGGTATGAAAGAGTATGAAATGCCCATACTTATACACATACACATAATTTTTATTTTATATAAATTCTATTTCTAAGGAAAAAATATTTTTTTAGATAATCATAATTAAAAAAAATTATAAATTGATAGTGTAATTTTTTTATATTATTATTCAATTACAGACTATTATATATGACTAATTTATTAATTTTTACTATAATTATCTTAAATGTTATACTAACAATAATTTATGATTGAATAATTTTATAAAACTATTTTAGACTCTTAATGCATCACTATTAAACTCATTATAATTTTAATTTTTTTACAAATTTCAAAGTTATAATTTTTTCTAAAGTTACAAATATTTTTCTAATTTTTAATCTTTAATTAATTTATTGTCTTAATTTAATTATTTTAAGAATATTTAATTGATTCTTTATCCATATACAATATCATTTAAATCATTATTAATGAATAATAACAATGATGAAAGTGAAATAACTTGAGTAAATATCAACTCAATTCATATATATTCCATTGTAATCTCTTAAATATATCTAATTTGTAATTCACTCAAACAAAAACTTACTTTGACAAAAAAATGAGAATATTAACACTATTTTTATTAAAAATATTTGTTGATAGATTATGATTAAATTTGGACCTAAAAATTTTAAAATCCAACGAACTGAAAATATTATTTCAGACTTATTTTTATCAAATGAACTTTTAATTTAGGTAAGAAATTTAAATTCTAAAACGAATACATTTTTATACTTTTTAAGATATTATTATCAAAGCCTCCATTTCCTCTTTAATCTAATTCATGAATCTTCTTCTAAAAATAAAACAAAAGAAAGTCATATAATTTATAATTCATAATATTTTGTGTACTAGTTATTTATTGACACTTCTTTGTCTCCTTAATATCATTGTCTCTATCTTCTTTTGTCTCTTGCGGTAGCTCTGCGACAGCGGTCTGTACCATTTATTATCATTGCTTATAAAAAGTAACCTTTTTAAGCTAAATACTTTTCTTTTATCCCTGACTAATGTTTAGCCACAAGTTGAGACAAAAATAACTAATAGCCACAAAACAAAAAAGCAAGGATAGAATGGCCCATGGGGTAGCCAGAAGAAACCAAAGCACTCCCATCTGAATCCGTTGGGATTCCTAAAGATCGGTGCCTTGTTGGTGTTCTTGATGAAATAGTAGTGATCCTTAATTGGCATTGGGGTAAAAGTTAATCTCTTGTACCTTCTGTTTAAAGTCTAAATTGTAATTTGGAGAATCAATAAAATTCCCACACTAAAAAATTTGCTGATACAAGACATTAATTTGATTCAAATTTTGTCCACTTTGTAGTAAGAATCGTTATCCAAAACTATTAACAGTTCAACCTCCTTATCATATAAGATAAATGACCTTTTTTATCACTATATATATAAGTCAATGATAATTTAGTTTTTAAAAGATAAGAAATTCTGACATAATTCTTAGATATGTAAAAAATGTCACAATTACGTTCTTCTATTAAATTTTCGTAAAACTATATTATCATTAAATTATAATGTTTAAGAATTAATTTGACATTAAATTATAAATTTCATAAATCAATTTATCATTAAGTTGTACAACAAAACGTAATTATCACATCTTTTACATATTTAAAGATTAAATCAAAATTTTTATTTTTTATAATTAAATTATAACCAATTTACACATTCAAGATTTAAAATGATGATGTTAAAAATAACACAAATCAATTAAAATCACATATTTACAATTTACTAGAATTATTTGTGTTTAGAGTCTATCTGAATTATTCCTACTTTTCACCAAGTGTATCTTTCTTGTAAACTCTCCTCACCAAAAAGGTATAAATATTGTTCTCCTGCAACCAAAAAATTTTACCATACTATGGGTGTGACATTTTTGGAGAATCAACCTTATTACCCTCAAAGTTGGTATTCAGGGGGAGCAGACCTATCCAGTTGAAGTGGCAAAATCCTAACTTTTGGGATTTGAACTAAGGGAAGCTACAACAGAGAAACTGCTCCAAATGCAGAACCAGCTAAGACTACACTTGAACCAAGGGAACCAAGGGAAGCTACAACAGAATCTGAACAGGAAAATGCAGCAAAAATTACACCAGAACCAGAGGAAACAGCTACAAAAACTAAACATGAAAACTCAGCAAAAACTGCACCAGAAATCACTAAAACCGCACCAGTTGAAGCAAGGGAAAAACACTCCACCTTAGCGGAATCAAGGCCCTTTTACATAAGGAGACAATTCGAAGATGTACTTCAAAAAAATGAAGAAGAGAGTAGAGTGAAGCACAGCTCCAACGCAAAACCATGAATCCAACCAGGCTCCAGAATATGATGTTCCTCCAGATAATCTTGCTCCTAACTTTGAACATGCTGACATTCTCATTGCCTTGAGAAAAGGGGTGAGAAGTTGCACTCAACACCCCATTGAGAAGTATGTGTCCTATGGGAAATTGTCAGAGGTACATGACTTTTGTGGCAGCTCTTGATAGCATCTACGTTCCAAGGAATGTTCAAGAAGCTTTCCATCAACTCGGATAGGCAGAAGCTATAACAGAAAAGGTTCAGGCCATGGTTAAAAATGGCACATGGGAGATCACCACCTAGCCGGGAGGGAAGAAGCCAATTGGATGTAAGTGGATATTCTCCATTAAACATAATGCTAATGGTAGTATGAACCAGTACAAAGCCCAACTGGTGGCAAAGGGATTTACCAAATCATATGGAGTGGACTACGAAGAAACATTTGCACCAGTGGCCAAATTAAATTCAGTATGTGTCATTTTATCATTGGCTGCAGAGTTAGATTGGCCACTACACCAAGTAGACATAAAGAATGTCTTCCAAAATGGTGAGTTAGAAAAGGAAGTTTACATGCAAATTCCTCCAGGGCTTGAATCAACCAGCACCTCAAACATTGGGTGTAAGTTTCGAAAATGTCTTTATGGTCTTAAACAATTCCTAAAAGTGTGGTTTGACAAACGAACATGAGTTGTCAAGAAAGATGGGTTCATTCAATACCCATCATATCACACTATGTTTGCCAAACATTCCATGGAAGGAAAGGTAGCTTTATTCATTATCTATGTTGATGACATTGTTATCATATGAGATGATTATGATCAAATTAAGCACCTAAAGGGTCTCTTGGCTAAGGAATTTGAAGTTAAAGACTTAGGCCATCTTAAATATTTTCTAGGGATGAAAGTTGCTCGAACAAAGAATGGATTCTATGTGTCTCAAAGGAAGTATACCTTGGACCTCCTTTATGAAACCAAGATGCCAAGGTCGCCAACACTCTGATTGAACCAGTAAAAAGAAGCAATTCTGAGGAAGAAAGTCCACCAGCTGACAAAGATAGGTACCAAAGCCAAGGAAAGTTAATCTATCTAACTCACTAGCCTTGACATCGGATTTGCTATAAGCTTGGTCAACTGCTACATGTCAAATCTTACTGAAGCCCATCTAAAAATTGTGAATTGAATTCTTCAATACTTTAAAGGTACACCAGGCAAGGGACTCTACTTCAAGAAAAACTCAAACAAGAATTGAAGTGTACACAGACTTGGATTGGGCAGGATGTACCTCAGACAAAAAATCCATTACAGACTACTGTTCCTTTGGAGAAACTTGGTGACTTGGAGAAGCAAGAAGTAATTTGTAATGACAAAGAGTAGTGCAGAAGCTGCATTTAGAGTCATGACACAAGGCATTTGTGAAGGTATTTAGCAAAAACAGATGCTGGATAAAATTAGAATTCCTATTAACTATACAATGGGGATCTTGTGTGACTACAAAGTTGTTGTAAGTATTGCAAAGAACACTGTCCACCATGATAGAACAAAACATGAGAAGATTGATCGACACTTCATTAAAGAAAAGATTGACCATAAAATGATAAGTGTGGATCATGTACCATCATGTAGACAAACAATAGACATTCTAACTAAAGCTCTACTAAGGAACACATGAAAGCATAAGACTCAATCTGGGTATGTTAGACATCTACAACCCAGATTGAGTGTTGAAAATAGTGCAAATCAATCAGAGTTTGTGATTCTGATTGTATACAGCTTACCGAAATTAATTGTGATTAGAATCTGTATCTGTATTATTCCTACTTTTCTCCATTTAGTTATAGCACTTATGGGAAAAATTATTTCCCTAATTTTCAAGGCTAGATTAGTGTACAGATTTATCGTTCCTTTACTAGTTATAGCACTTATGGGAAAAATTATTTCCTCAGGTCATTTACCCTATTATTTATCATTGAATAATTATAAATATGTCTTACTAAATAAAATAAGAAGCTACATTACTTAACAGAGCCGACATGTAGTTTACCCAACAATAATATCTGTTCTCTCTTGAGCCTGAGCTTAACCAAAGTATTTATGGGCCTTGCGGGTTAATGTAGTTATAATATGATAAGCCTTTGAGGCTTGAGCCACCCCACACATTGAGGCATATTTCTTTCTTTTCATTCATGGAATAAAGGTTTCAAGTGAATAAATATTCTCAGTGTGTTCTTCAATGCAGCAGAGCCTCCTTATGTGCTCACGGAATATTGTATATTGAAGTTTTGGTGCAGTGCCAAGACATCTACAGTGTTGACTTGAAAATAAATGTCTTCAGAATGCTTCCAATGTCAACATTCTAGATCGGTGAAATGGAAAACGGTAAAGAGATTTATGGTTGGGACTGTTTCAATTGGATCAGTTACCATCATTCAACAATACTTAGGAATAGAAACCATACCCATGATAAAAGTTTTCGCAAACAAAATTTTGTTTCAAACAGCTTTTATCTAATTATTGAAATCCTAATACAAACAAACATCCGGGTGGTATAACCACATGCCTCAGTTAAAATCTAGTGTGGTTGAAAAGCAAGAAATCTAATCTTGCACAGTTGTCTTAAGAGGCAGAGAACTTTCAACTTCTTTGGAAGCATTGGAGTGCCCTTCTGCAACTACCTTGGACAAACCAAACATCTGAAATTGATCAAAAACCACAGTATATCAGCAAATGATGGTGATGCAAATAGTTTTTCTCAAGAAATTTTTGTACCAACCTTCTGAATTGTTTTCTTAAAGCAACTTTTGTGTTCATCCATAGAAGCATTAATAAACTCGTCAATGTGATCCTTTAAATCTTCCAAGAAAGCAGCTTCCTCCTTCTTCTTCTTTCGACATGAAGTAACAGATGGGGCAGTTGCAGCGGATGAAGACTGCATTTCAGGTGGACTTTTCTGAGTGTCCATCCTCTCCAAGACTCCAATGGCTGAAAAAATTTACACTTCTAACTCAATTATCATCAGGTGATTAGTTAAACATCACACACATACACACTATGCTATCATCATTAACCAAAATATTAAAATACAATAATAAATTTGATTTAACTTGTTTTGGTGAAGCAGGACCCAAAATTCCTGGAAAATTAAAAGATAATAGTACACTATCTGAAATTCAGTGCATACTACTCTGAAAAATATGAGAGAACGCTATTTCTAAAAAAATTTAGAAAAACCACATGTCATGCCCTGCAGGAAAAGAGAACAGCCAGATAAAACGGAATGAACTACAACTGTTTTTGAACGATTTATTGAAACGACTATCTAACTAATCAGCTCAAACAATGAAAATAAGGGAGGTCACAGCAGCATCAATCTCAGAACTATGCCATCAAAGAAAAACATAAGAAGCTAATTGGAATTAGATTACTATCAACTCATCCCACTATACCAACAGCTCAAGAAGTAAATTTATCTGATCTGATCACAACCCCTATAGAATATGTATTGAAGTACTCAACTCAAAAGGATGTCACATGATCCAAGTACTTTCAAAGTTGCTTCACAGTATTAAACAACTAGAAATTAAAAGACCGACACATAACAATCTTTTAGAGGGAGAAAATGTAAAGAAAAACTGTGTGGCTAACTACAAATCAAAACATCCACAAACTAGCCTTCAGAATCAAAACACGTATCTACTTAAATTATCTCGACAATATCTTAGAATATAGGTTTGGACCTAATTCAAATTCACAAAACTAACTTGTAAGGTGAAGGTTGACTCCACATATGTACACTATTTTGGTCATATCTCTAATTGATGTGGGACTAAATCACCACCCTCGAGGCTGCAATTCATGCAACTTCCAAAGAGGCCAAAATTAAGGCGGGCCAGGGGTGACCGCCATTAAGGCAGCTTTCCTGCACTCCTCTTCTCTTCTAGGACTATTAGTCAGGAGCGTGCCAAGTGCAGGTGGTCCAACAATGGATCTAGGATAGATTCTGATATCATCTTAGAATGAGCTTGAGTCTAACTTAATTTCACAAAACTGGCTTATAAGATAAGGGTTTCCCCCACTTATATATGCTACTTAGCCATATCTTCAATTGATGTAGGACTAAACCACCACCCTCAGGGCTGCAATTCAAGCAACCCCAAAAGAGGCCGCAACTAAGGCAAGCTAGGGGTGACCACAATTAAGACGACTTTCTAACACAATATAAAATAATATTTCCTTCCCAAAATATTCGTATTCAGAGTTAAAATATTCCTTCCCAAATGGTCACAACTGTCCTAGATGGGCACTTGCATTGCAACAGTGAGGCAACTAAATTTTAATAATAAAATCTAGAGGAGTTACCACTAATGTAATTAGGTTAGAGAATAAAAATTAAAAACTCTTTTAAAGTTTGAAAATATGCCTACAAAAATAAAGTGAAGTTCAAAAGGCTGTTTACACGAAGGGAAGAGTGGAAACTAAATCAAACTGCACTCCCTTGTACATTCATCCCAAGTCCTAACATGGTTATTCCGAAGTCAATTATGCACATTACAATAACTAAAACATATTGGATTTACCACATAAAACAAAAGCAATAAACCAAAAAATAGTAATCAAGAAAATTGAATCATAATATTTATAAAGAAAACAGAGAATCTAAAACATGAATTAGAATATTTAAAAGTTGTCGATTCTTGACATGGTATCCAAGTATGTATGACTAAGCGGTCAAGAATTTGATTCTTGCTACCATTCCTACCCAGTTTACAGTCACAAGAAAATAACAGAATGGAAAATCAAACTCACATAAACCATCCCTCACCTCCCTATAAGAAGTCTTACACATGAAAAACCCCTTTCCCTGCCATACTGTGGCAGCTTTCCCTCTTCATTTTGAGAATTTCCTTCCTACCATTTCTAATATATACTTCCCAAATCTTAGGCTCATGACAGAGTTATAATTGTAGCACCTCGTGTCCCAATGCTTTGATTGGGCCTTTAAACTTTTTGGTCCTAACGGTATGCTAGTGACAAAATCATTCATGCACTTAACCATGTAATTTAAGCTTTAGGGGAGGCAGTTTTTGATGAGAACAAATACTAAATTACAACAATTTAAAAGTTTGGCTAGTTTAAATTAAAAATTTTCATAGGAATTTGGAGCAATGGGAAATTCAAAACCACATACTTGTTTGAAAAATAATTGTTCAGTTTTCAATTTTAATTAAATAAAGTAAGAAAAGTGAATTAGGTTCCAAAAACATTTACAAACATGCAACGATCAATGCTAAAAGCTAAAGCAAGCAGCAAAAAACATCATAAGAATTTCAAACAGCATCTTGCGAAACACCAAATCTACATGCAACAAAACAAAAAAGACAAAGGCAAGATAAACTTTCATAACAAGACATAGTAGCACCGAAAGAAGAAAAAAAAGAAGTCCAAGATATCATTTGAATTACCCAAAAATCAACAATAGGCTAATAGCAGTACATGTTGTTAGATACAGATCAAGCATAACCAAATCTTGATTTTAAATTTAAAAAAACCTAAATCTGAAAATTTTCATACTAAAAATCCCTATGTTAACTTCCAAAGAAATAAACAGTGCATGATTCCATGCTGTATAACTCAACTGATAGTAAGCTGCCAGAAGAATAATCCCATGCCAATTATGCAGAAAACAGGTCCGAATTTGAAGTAAAACTTACACTAAGAACAAATTCAAATCTGGAATTTTAATGATTAAAAGCCATGTGTTTTTGTTTTCCAAAGAGAAATTCAATAAGAGTCCAAATTCAGATAGAACAATAAACAAGAGAATTCCAAAATTCAAAAAAGTACAAAAACACAAATTGTATATTTACCATGCCTATTATATTGATGTTCCTCTCATCTCCCAATTCTTCTTCAACTCCCAACCAATTTTCTTTAGATATTAGTTAATTTAATAATTTAATTAAACAATTTATGTGTAAGCAATGTCGAAATTGCAACCGAGATAAACAAAGAGAGAGAAAACGAAGGTACCTGGGTGGACGATTTCGAAATTGATTCAGAAACTCAAACCACAAACTTTGCGATGACGAAGCACGACGAAGGAACGGCCTTTTTGGTATATTCTTATTGAATAAACTGGCGTTAAAACAAGAGAAATTGATTTGGTATAAATGAAATTCAAATAACTATATACATAAAAATTAAAATAACTATATGCATCAAAATTAAAATAACTATATTAAATGAGAGTTTTTTTTAGAATTATTTTTCAACAAATTCAGTATTTGGGGTTTATTTTATTTTTCAATAAAAATATTTTAATAATTTTTAACTTCTTTTCTCTTTAAATCTTTTATTTTCTCTTTATTTTTAAAATAATTTTAAATATTCTTAAAAATAATATTGTATCACAAAATGTTTTTATTATAAATTTAAAATATAATTTATATGTTCAAAATATTTATTTAATAATAATTTTAATTATAATATAATTTATATATTTAAAAATATTTATTTATTATAAATTTTAATTTAATAAAATAAACATTTATCATGTACTCTCGATCAAAATACTAATAAATTTATATATTTTATATAATAAAAAACCAGAGAAAAAAAAGGAGAGAAGTATTAAATAAAATTATTTATGTGATAGAGAAAATTTTATATAATGTTATTATACATAGATTAGTCTCTGACAACAACAGTCTAATTATTTTAAAAACATAGATAAAAAATATATGTGTAATTAATATTTTAGTCTATAGATTAATTAACATAAATGCTTATTTTTACATATTTAAAATTCTTAATAAGTAATAAGTATTATAAGGATAAATTACTGATATTATCAGTGTGGTTTAAAATGAGACAAAGCAAGAGAGTGAGACGAGATATAGGGAATAAAGAAAGAAAGAGAATAGTGTGGGAAAGAAGGAAAAAAATGGGCGAAGAGACCAATGTGCAAGATTTAAGTCTTGTTAATAGAAAAAAATGTAATTAAAATAGAAAAAATTATTTAAAATAGTTAATTAATTAATTTTTTAACAAAAATTAATCATTAATAATTTAATTGATAAATACTTTGATTAAATGTTATGAAGAAAAAAAAATATTAAATTAAAACATTCTTAAAATATTTAGTAACCCTAATTGAATATAATAAAACTTATGTATTATTTTTTAAAATTTTAATTAAATATTACAATATTACAAGTTTTTTTATTATAAATAACCTTTTCAAATATTTTAAAATCATAATTGAGAGATCAACTTAAAGCAATTAAAAGAAAAAATATAAATGAAGATAATTTTGAAAAAAAAAATGAAAAACACTTGATAAACTTCGTCTTAACCATTGAAATAAAAAGAAGAATTGAATATTAAAATGGTCTACCAAAAGAAAAAATAAAGATGAGATAATTTTAGGTAGAAATTGATTTAATTGACATGATTATGTTATTTTACTCTTTAAAATAATATTTGAACAAATCATTAGTTTTCATAATATAAATTTAAGTTTTTATTTTTGAATGAAAATATTATTTAAAATTATTTTTTTTATTATATTATATAATATTTTCTGTATTAATAAGTCGTTAATTTGAATAGTCTTAAATTTAGTTTTTTTAATCATCAACAAAGTTAATGAATATTTTATTCCAATAACATGATTACTAAAAACATATAATTCCTTTATAATTATTTTATTTTTTATTTATATTATTTATTCCTCTATAGTGTTATTACTTAAATTTAGTTAATCTTAATTTAATTTTAATTTTAAATTTTCATATATCATATTAAAATAAAGATATATTTTTGAAATATACTGATTTTAATATTATTAAAAATTAGTTAATCTCAAATAAGTTTCTTTTAAAAGTTTAAAATTTGGCATAACATATAAAATTAGGCTATATTTTAATTAACTTATTTTTTATTATTAAAAGTTACTTTAAAATTGAAACTTAAAATTAGAGGTTTGAAAATAAAGTAGAAGTTGTTTGATTATTTTTATTTAGGAATTCCTTTTATGATAAAAGTTAGTTGATAACAAAATCTAAATTTATTTAAACTAACTGCCTCATTCAATAAATATTGCAAAAAATAAAAAATATATTATGTAAAATTATTTTTTGGTTAAAATTATGTAAAATTAATTTAATCAACATAAGTTTGTTTTAATAATAACAAAAATACATAAAGTTATTAAAATAAATACATTAAGAATTTTAATTTAAAATAAAAAAAGACTATAATTAATAAAAATTAATTTTAAAGATGAACTTAAAGAATAAAATATTTTATAATATCAAATTTTTGTTTAATTATATTATTTTTCAGTAAATTAATGTTCTTTTATGTCATGCAATTAAAATTAAAAATAATTAACATAATTATTTTTGTTAAAATAAAATAAATTTAAAACAAGTTAAGACTGTACAATAAATAAACATGATTTAAAATAAACTAAAATATGTGAAAATACTTAATAAAAAAGCCAAAAAAAACACTCAAATTTGGAAATAGTAGACAAATAAAAAAGATATATTATTTTAAGTCATGTTGAAATTTGAAGAAGAGACTACTTAAAAAAATTTAGTGTAAGCTGTAAAAAGGGTTTTTCCTTCTAACTTAATTAACATATAATTTTTTTTCAAATTTTTATTTTTGAAAATAAGTTCTTTATTTTTAAGAACTTTTTATAAAAAGTGGTTAGCCAAGCTTTTTCTTTTAAAGAAAAGATAAACGTATAAAAAGGTTGGATCAAACACATTCTTAATATATCACACACAGCAGACATCTCACGAAGATTATATGTTTTAATTCAAATAACGATTTTCTTAGTTTACAAAATTTTTAATTAATATTTATTGTTAATAATAAATATATTTATTATTGTAATTTATTCTCTTTAAACAAACTTACTAGTTTAGTATAAAATATGCTTAAATAGAAAAACAGTCAGTAAGATAGTCATGATTATGAATACATCTGCACAGTATTGTTAACAATACTAGCTCAACTTAAATATGTAAAGTTCAAAACAAATACACTATTTTTCAATAACAAAAAAGGCTATATATTTTTATCTATTTATTATATACAAAGCTGAAGTGCGTCTTCTGACGTATATATCTAAGTTGTTTGGTCATTTTAAACTTCATTTTTATTTAGCCAAATTAAGTTTTTGTGTATAAGTCATCTGTAGATAGATTGTTAATTAGAAGTCATCTATCTCTTCTATGTCTTTTAAGTAATTAACTGACACAAATGTTAATTAGAAGTTACAAACTTTACTTTAAATGCATTTATGCAACTTCTTAATATTGACTAATTAAGGAATTTAATGAAAATCATATTCTTCACATTTTTTCATTGAACAAGAATTTCTAAAACAACATTAGTGAAATATGTCTAATGAAAAGATAAATAAATATTCGATCTCTTACAAAATTCAATCATAGGAAAGGATATGAATTTCTATATATTTAAATTGCAATCAGTTGTTTTTTTCTTTAATTCAATAAAGGGTGAATATATTTCAATTCTTAGTCATCAATCAACTAGACTTTCTTCATAAAAATAGCTATATTGAGTACAATGTACTCAAAATCTTAATTTATGACTTTTAATTATAGTATATATACATTACAATATACAATATATTGACTTTAATTTGTGTGTATCATATGTTTAAAAATAATATAAATTATAATCATGATAATTTTCATAATAAAAAATGATAAGATAAATGTATATATTGATAATGTAAAATTTTATACTATCATTATATCACAAATTATTATATATAATAGATTTATTAATTTTATAAAAGTATTAAAAAATCATATCAATAATTATTTATAATTAGATAATAGCATAAAAATATTTTACATAATTAATGTTCCAATAAACTCATAAAAAATACAATATTTTTATCCTTAGTGTATATATCATTGAGAATTCTTTACTTCATTAAATTTATAATATAATTTATTACTAGATGTCTTGATAATTTATTGTTCATAATATTAGGGCATATTGCATGATTCAAAATAAGTTTGAATCTAATAAATTTCTTAAAGGTTTATTTTTAGATATCAAAATTATCTACATATTTTTGCATACTTGTGATAGGCGAGTTTAAATAAAGTGGTAAAATTATTTTAATATCAAATACCTAAATAATACATATTCTAAATATCACTGAACCAATTTGAATTAGATTCTAAAAAATATCTCTACGTAATTATTTTAATTTTTAATACATTATATTACTATTATTTTTTATTTTAGAAGTAGAGATACATGTCTATATCTAGTTAATAGTATTTTCAGCAAAAAAAAAAAATAGTTAATAATATTTGTTATATAAATTTTGTTGAAAAACCTTAAATCGTCCAAGGCTCATGAAACATTTGTGGCTAGCAAGGTTGGACCCATCCAAGATCTTTTTTCTCAGCTACATGGAACTATTTCCATCGGATATTTTTTTCCCAACACAAGTAATTTACCTTTCCAATCCATGTGTCCACACATGACATATCCCACTCAGCTTGTCCCTTTAAGGCTTAAGCTCCACCACGAAACTCCAATCCTCAACACACACAAAATTCTGTTCAGTTTCACCCACTAAACCACAACTCTTAGATCTCCTCAAAACTCAACCAAAATCTTAACTTTCTTGGAATCCTTTTAATTGTTTTTTCTTTAAAAATAATTTTGCTTTAAACTTCAATTTCAGAGTTCTCTCTCTCTCTCTCTCTCTCTCTCTCTCTCATTCATCCCCAGTAATGGCTTGTGCATTACAAGCAACCTTAGCAGCCAACACCTATGCCTTTTCCACCAGGAGATTATCCTTGAAGCACCAAAAGGCCAGTAAGAGAAAGTTTAGTTTGTTCACTGTTAGAGCTGATTCTGATGACTCTGACTGCAATGAGGAAGAATGTGCCCCGGATAAGGAAGTGAGTTCATTAGGTTCTTATAACCAATTTGGAGTTTGTGGGGCGTTTTGTTCTATTTGTTTTGCTTGTGTCTGTTTGGAGGCTGAGAAAATGAGAGAAAATATGATAAATGAAAATAAGTTTCATTTGAATATTACATTTACATGTTCTGTCTTGGTACATTGTTTTACCGCATACAGTTCCCCGGGGAGAAATTGGGAGTAAGAGTTTGGCGTGTGCTTGTTAGTTTTGGACTTTTGGTCAATTTAAGTGTCACATTGATTTTTCAGCTGAGATGTAGGCTTTTGAACTGGACTTTTGGTCAATTTAAGGTAGTATTTGTGAAATTTTAGCATAATTTGTTGCCAAGACTGGGATGATTTAGTCTTAAAAGCATCGTTAGAATTAGATCCATGTTAGGCACACCGAGTCACATTGCGCATTAAGTCAAGTTTAGCTTCAGAGTTTATGATGTGCATATTTCTGAGTTGCTTGCATCTGTAATTTGTAATTGACAATTCCTATTTCCTATAATGCCTAGAACACGAATATTGTATTCTTGTCCCTTTTTGCATGTTAATATATAGTTCCAAACAGTCCGTTCTAATTGTGCTCAATACAAATTCTGTGAATTAGCTTAATTATGACTAAGAAAATGAGGAGTGCGAATTAGGACTTTATTAAAGCTGTGTCTCAAAAACTAGTATTTTAGGGGAATCAGCATTTAGCAAAATTGTAGGACATTACGTATGTTCAGAGATGTATTCAATGATATCAAGGGTACTTTAGGAATTCCACTTTATTGCATTGAGCCTTTCTATGTGAAACACATTTGTATGTTAATGAAATTTGCATCATTTCGATTTCAGCTTAACTTCAATGTGTTTCCAATTATTATACCATTTCATTTTGTGTCTGACTTTCTAATTGAGATGCCTGCTTATATTCATGCATTATTAACAATAGACGAAAGCTATATTGCCCATGTGTGTAGCTTCTGCATTCATTCATAGACAAAGGAAGCTAATCCTGTGTATATGGTGATTTAGGTAGGGAAGGTCAGTGTGGAATGGTTAGCTGGAGATAAGACAAAGGTAGTGGGTACATACCCACCTCGTCGTAGGCCGGGTTGGACTGGCTATGTTGAGAAGGACACTGCTGGGCAAACAAACATATATTCTGTTGAGGTTAGTATATTTTTCAATTTTAACTAATTAAAGGTGTCTCATGTTTTATTATGTTCTCTTGGTTTTATATATGTAATATTCTTTTAATTTGTTGATGTTTAATGTTTATTTTGAAGCATACAAACATGCAGCTAACATTGGTAGTGTGATCACTGATAGGAGATTATTGTTTAGCTTTTCCAGGGCCAGCCCAAAACTTTGAAAGAGTACTTTAAATGAGAGAAGTATATGTTTGACATTTTTATCAACATTTGTGACTGTTTTTCTTTATAAAAACTAATAGCAAATAATTTTGAATAATGACCTATCTTAGTAGCTTGAGCTTTAGTAATCTTACCCTTAGACCGACCTTGAGCTAATCATGCATATATTGTTAGTGTTATATATTAATTTTCAGGCAAGTTGGTGTGATTGGTAGCTTGTGTCAAATTGAATACAAATTCTTAGAATTTGGGTTTGAGTCTAACTTAATTCCTAAATCTAGTGTGTGAAGTGAGAGTTCCTCTCACTTGTCTATTTTAGCTATATCACTAATCAATATCTATTTTAGCTATATCACTAATAAATATGATATGGGATAGAACACATGTTAACATAAACTTCTGGTTCTGAGTTTAAACCAATGAGAATTACGATCATATTTGTCTAACACCTCACGACCTTTCCAGCCAGCGGTTTATGTGTCAGAAAGTGCTATAAGTTCAGGAAGTGCTGGCTCTTCATCTGATGGATCTGGGAACACGTTGGCAGTTGTTGCAGGCATTGCTCTGATCTCGGTTGCAGCAGCATCGACAATACTGCTACAAGTTGGTAAGAATTCTCCTCCTCAGATCCAGACAGCTGAATACTCTGGACCATCACTTAGTTACTATATCAACAAGCTCAAGCCACCGGAAATTACTGAAGTGTCCGTGTCTAGTGAAGCAGAACTATCATCATCTGTTCAACCTGAAAGCTCATCTCAGGAAGTTTCCCAGGTTCAGGTTGAAGCTCAAGTTCCTGAGACCTCTAGTGTGAACATTGAATCGTAGGCGTATCATGTAATAACCACTTTTGCTACGAAAACATAGCAAAGAAGTTTATTTTGCGTCAATAGTACAAGTCAGTGTATACATAACTAAAGATTAATGGATGCAAATGTTTTTGTTAAACATCATTCTTGCTCTGCTACTGCTACGAACTGAAAGTTTGTTTATCTTTTGCAGGGGAAAGTGACGATATTAGTTTCAGTTTTATATAATCCTCAAAATAGTGAAATTTATAATAATATGTTGGTTCCTAAGGATTTTTTAGGCATATTTAAGATCCTTATTCATCTATTCACTTACGAGTAATACATACCACTTTGTTTTTCTTCTTTATTCTTTTTTGTGGGTGTACAATAGCAGCAATGGAATTGAATCTAAGATCTCATGCATTAATCCTAACATTTCACCACTAGGTTGACCTTAGTTGGTTAGATGCTAAAGAAAAAAATGAATTGGAAAATGTTAGATAAAAACATTTTGTCAAATTTTTTTATGGATTGAAACTATATGCATTTTATGACCCTTATCATTCTCCCTCCTTTAATTAAAAAATGACATGTTTGTTAAAAAATAGCATTCTTTCTCGTATTTGCTATTGTTGTAGTTGTTAAATTGGAGGCATAAGGGAACAAATGATTTGATTCTATTTTTGACGGGTTGGCATGTGTATGGATTCTTGGATGGAGTGGTTTTAGTATGTTTTGCAGCTTCCCAAACTTGCTTCTAACGGTGTCAAATGGGAATTTGTAGAAAAATAATGTTAGGTTGGAAAAAAGTTTTTTTCTAAAAATATGTTTGACTGGAAATGAAAGAAAATGTATATTTTTGTGTTGGATTGTAAATATATTTGTTAATAATAGCAATCATAGCCAAAATAATGCAAACATACACAAACATGAAAACAAGAATTTAATGAGATTTGACATATTTGTCTACTGGGTTTGGGAGTAAAGCGGTGGTTTTTATTATTTATGGAGCAATTAGGGTCACAACAAATATATAAATTATACACGATACAAAATTATAATATCATTCTTATATTGGACTTTATATTATATTATGTGTGGTGAATATGTCCAACCTATTTTGTAACTCAAAAATAAGTGCTCTAATTCTAAAGGATAGATATTGACATTATCATAATTGATTTAATAGTTGATTTTCAATAAATAAGTCCATTTATAGGAGTAAAGACATATGGTATTGTAGGTCTTTTATTATTCTAATCACCGACATAGTCAAAATTCACGTATCATACTATTGATATCATAACTTGTTGTGCCATTTAAGTACTTAAAGATTCACTTAAATACTTCTCAATGTTGTTTTATTTGTATTGATATAAACCTACAAACTTGACTTACAACATGTGTCAAATCTAGTTTTGTGCAAACTAAAATATACATCAAACAATCAATTACATTGGTATAGAAAATCGTTAACATATATTTCATCTTTATATTTATCTTCAAACATTATTCTACAAAAGAATTAAAGTAGTTTTTTTAATGAGGTATTCACTTAGTATTACACATGCCAAACTTATTCTACATCTTTTCAACAGACTGGTGCGAGAGTTATAAGTTTTGGATCTCTTGTCCCTATGAATCTCTATCCCAAGAGTTTCCTTTGCAAGAATTAAGTCCTTCATGTCAAATTTCTTGTCCAACATGAATTTCAACTCATTCACATCACACAAAATGGTTACCAGCAATCAACATATCATCTACATAAAGTAATAAAAAATAAAAATAAAAAACCATAATTAAAGATCTTCACAAAAGCTAAATTATAATGCATGATCATGTACTTGAATCTACATTAATTAGGTGAAAATAATATTTAAATTTGTTTAAATATATATATATATATAAAACTTCAATACGTTTAGATAAAGAAAAAAAATATAATACTATTAAAATGACTATAATAATAAATTAGAGAAATATATATAATATTGCAATGATAATAAGAAACCTTATCCAAAGACATGAACTCCACACAAATTCAAAAAATAAAAAAAATAATTCAACAAAGTTAAAAAACCAAGTTCATAATAACTTGCTTAAGTTACATATAAATAACATTTTATCATTTTAAAAAAAGAAAATATCATCAATATAATTTTTATAATGAATATAATTATTTTCTTGTCCACGAATATTGAAAAAAAAAATCTCTTTTTCATGTAGGTCGGCACATTTTGGTAGTTATTTCAAAGGTTATTTTGTCTTCTTATAGTAACTGGCTTCTACAATTTAAAATTATTAAGGTAATGCCTAATAAATGCAACACAATTATATGTGTTTTAAAGAAAGAAAGAAAATGAAAAGCCAAAATATAAGCTCATATTAAAAGAAGAGCCATTTTAAAATTTTTAAGATATCATTATGCTATCCCTTGCTGCTACAATAAATGCAGCTTATATCACTTCTTTATTCTACTAACTAGAATATAAATCCATGTAATGCAGGAACGACTTGAAGTGAAAATGATTTTTTATAAAAATATAAAGAATATTAACAATTTTATTAAATTTTTATGTAACTGAAAAAAGATTTAAAACCAATAATAAAATAGAATTATAATTTTTAGATAAAAAAATACTTAATAACAATTAACTAAAATATTTAAATAGCTCATTAAATATATCAAAATATTTTATCTTTATACTTTCTATAAATATTACCATAACTTATTTGTGCATTACACGTATAATTTTTTTCCTTCATTTTATTTGTCTCTCATTTCATCTTTTATATATATTTTTTCTATCTTAATATTTAAATCATAATTTAAAATAGACTTTATTTATGAAAATAATTCAATTTAAAACATAAATAATCATCACAATAGAATAATATATAAAAACATTTAATTTTTATTTATTTATAAAAAATAATTAATGGATAACTATTTAAAATTTTAAATAAAAAATCATTTTCAAAAAAATTCAATATAAAATTTATTTATGAAAACTTTTATATATTTTTATAAAATCTATACATGAATTAAAAGTTTCAATTATACATATTTATTATATATGTAAACTGGTATATTAATCTAAAGTATTTAAAATCTCAATGTGTGCATCAAAATTAATGTAATTTATACTTTTAAAATATATGAAAATAAGAATCAGTTAATTATTTTTTTATCATTCTTCAATTTCTATAATATTTGATATAAAATAATATAAATAATATATTATGATTTAACAACTTGGTTGATAAAAAAACATATTTTATATAAAGTTATTGATGCTACATACATATACACAAACACATATATAAAGAATCAAATTACATTAATATAAATATAAAATAATTACATTCATTTTCATTTTTTTATTTAATTTAATATTGTTAGTGAAACCACTGTAATGCCTTAGGTGAGCCTCTAAAAATAATTTTACATTCCAGTCCACCTCTTTTGTATGCTCTTCATTACTCATTTTCTACATTTGCACACCTTTTTCCTACCTAACTTTCCTATAATATCTATTTTGGTTACAGTTTCCTTAAATAAAAAAACATGGGGGAAAATGAAGCAGTACTAGTGTGAGTTTGTCAAACTCAAATGCGTGAAGTTGCAAAAGTATGCTTCCCTACGAGCGCTAGATCCAAAAAAGGTTCAATACCATCAAGATCACCATTATCCCCATATGGTCAATGAACAGTACTTCAAAGAGGTTTGAAAGGGTGTGCTCATGGGGGAAGGAGGAGTTAACGAGGTGTGAGGAAACACAACACCCTTTCTAATGGTAAGATCAAATTGGAAAAGATACAACACACAAATTGGAGGTGGACTGAAATGTAAAATCATATTTAGATTAGTGGTTTAATTAAGAGCCCTTAATTACATATACACATCTAGGATCTTCTATCATACATTTTTTTAAAAAAAATTATGTTAGCAAGTTATAAATATGATTATTTTAAAATACACACATAGTATGAAATGTTAACATTCTTCTTTTAAGAAATAAACGAGTGTATATTAATAAATCTTTATAAATTTATAGATATACACTCACTTATTTATTAAAATGAATACTTTAACAAGTTATAATTACAAAAAGTACTTAAACAAATTCCATATTGTAGATAGCATAAATTCAATAAGGATAGATTAGGAATCTTGCTCATGATATAAGAGTAGAATAAGAATATTTTGATACATAGAGTAGTATAAGAATATAATAAAATAAGAAAAAGATAAATTTTAATTTTATCTAATTTTTGATATACAAAATATAATTATTGTATTATATTATTTTATATTTATATAGACTAAATAATGACATGTAGTAGTATTAATGACATTAATAATAATGAAGGAGGTGATGATTATGACAGTGATTACAACAAATGGTTATACTTACAATAATGGTGAGGTGAATATACTAACAATAGTGATAATTTTGATTGTGAAAATTGTAACAAAAGTGTTGGTGATTGTTATGATTAGGCTGACCCATCATATATTTAAGCTTACAACAAGTTCTAAGATAAGACTTTGTTAATTTAAGAACATGAGCTAAGTTTGGTGAGGATTGATATATTAGGATACAATTTATCTAGTTAAAATTAATGACTAAATGATTTTAATTTGATGCAAATGGATATATGAAGAGACAACTTATTTAATTAAAATTAATGACTAATTAATTTTAAATTTGGTGAGAAGTGATATATTAAAAGACAATCTATTTAATTAAGATTAATGACTATTTGATTTAAATTTGATGAGAATTAATATATTAAGAGATTATCTGTTTAATCACTTGACTTTTAAATGAGAGAAAGTAACGAAAACAAAGGATTTACACAAAATAAAATATCAATAATAAACAATTGTGTTTTAAGAGGATCTTGAAGTAAAGGTTTGTCCAACCTTTTACTTGAGTCAATCTTAGTTATAATAGTGATGATAGCAATTATAACAACATTGATAATAATTATAATGATGATAATAATTATGGTAAGAATAATAATAAGAGAAAGACAAAAAAAATGACTATCTTATTATATTATTTTCTATACTTCCTTCCTCAAGATAAAATATATTTCATGTTCATAAAATAATATAAACAAATCATATTCTATTAATATATCGAACAATTAATTAAAAAAATAATAATAATTATCTTCATTTATCCTATTCTATACTTTGTGACCTACAAATAAGACTTTAATGTTAACCTCAATCCAGCTTCATAAGTCCAAAGCTAAAGATATCCTTCCATTTTATCAATGTAAACATCTTTTTTTTCTCTCCTCTTCTTTTTATTTCTCTAATATGCTTCCATTCAACATCTCAGCAAGTATATTTATTACTTCTATGGTTAACTTCATAAGTAAGTAGTTTTTAGCACAAGCCCATAAGATAAATTTAATGTGACAGGTACACTTTAATCCCTGAATATTTTAGAACGTTTTATCATAAGTGGCATGACTTGAGCAACTCAACTTCTCTATTCTGGAGTGTAGAAAGTCTAGTGCGTGGCTGGTTAAGTGATTTTGGTAAGCCTCACATGGCTGATTGTTTCTCAGCACAATGAAAAACTTAATTATGTAAAACCATATCAAATTGAGTTCTACTAGATTAAATCTAATAGTATAAATTAAGAATAAATTATATACAAATTTGTGTGTGCCGACCATCTCTTCAATATGAGCTAAATACAAATAATAACATGACCATGTATATCATATAGAATCACACAAACTTACAAAAACAAAAGAGAAGAAAGAAAACTTAACCAACTAACAAATCCATAAATAAGAGCGAGAAAATCAAATTTGATGCGCTTGGAAAGGTGCCCCTCAGAAATCAACAACGAACTCAATGGCACTGGGCTTCGTGTCTATGTATGTTGGAATTAGGATAATGTTTTGTGTGTTTTGTGGCTAAAAGAGGATATGTATATGTAGAATACAGAAGAGTTGAGTGATGTATCAAAACTAACGCGGTTCTGACTTTTATGTGTGTTTGACTGACTGCATCTTAAATATGTGATGCTATGTTTGATACTTAGACGTGATTGTGTGGTTTGTAGTCAAACAGACATGGTAAGAGGTGGCATGGTCAATTCAGAAGTCCTAACTCCTAATGATGAGGCAGAATGATTAGTTTGTCCCATAGCATCACATTAATGATAATTTATAAAGATAAATTCACTACCACTTGTTTATCCCCTTCACTTTATGCATATCATTGTGTAGAGTTTAATTTTAGAACAATTATATATGTACTTCCTTTATTTCTAGAAACTTTATTAATATTTATTATTTTTTCCTTTTTTTTTACGTCATATTATTTATTGTATTTACATTTTTTTTTATTTTCTTATTTCACTAAATGTCAAATAACATAATTAAGGTGTCCAACAATTATTTTTGTTTTTAAATATGTAATTTTCAATTGATTAAAATTCATCTTATACATATTTTTTTAAGTATTATTATAATATTTGGTCATTTTTAATTGTATAAAAATAAATATTAAATAAAATGTAAAAAAATTATGTTATAATGTATTTTAATTAATTTCATAAATATTTGTGGTGAAATTTGATACATAATAACTTTTTATTAAATTAAGAAAAAAAATTTATTGTGTATTTTAATCATAATTATTAAAATTAGACCGAACAATCGATTCACTTGGACTGATAAAAAATCAGCCTAGTGATTAATTTGAACCTATTATATTATTGTTATTTATTATTTTCTTAACACATGATGTTCATTTTCCTTTTTATATACTATGAAATTTAAATTTATAACTAATGTCCTACAACGTTTGAAACCATATAGCCATTTTATCTGGTTCGTGTTTCTTAACACATCGCTGATCACAAACTTCAGCAGAATGTGGGAGAAAATATATATAGATAAAAATGTTAATTTAATTACAATATATTAATAAATAATTTTTTTAATATAGCTTTTTCTTTAATATAGAAAAGAGTAAATATTTTTTATATGACTTGTTGATTTTTCTAAGAAGTATTTTAAAAGTTATATATAGAATAATTTTTAATTAATTGTCAACATACAAATTTATCATTACAATATATTAACTAAGCTCAATATTTTCATCTTATATGTTTATTTTAAGTCTTAATTTTTCTTTTATTATTTTCATTTTCGTTACGATGTTTTTCTTTCTATTAAATCCGGTATCCAACTTGTTTAACATAAATAACTGACGCCATTAATTTGGCAAAAAGATTTCTCTTTTCTTTCTGAAAAGCAGTCAAAATGTTAAAGTTTTAACTTTTTCAATTCCTCTTAATTGAAAACTTAATATAAATATATATGGGTTAGTTTGATAATTTTTTTCTTTTTATTTATTTTTAAAATAAATTAATAAATTGTCATTATATTTTGTATTATATATTTTTTTTATTTTTTATGAAAACATAATATTTCTTACCTAATTAATTGTTGGTAATTTTTATTTTAAATTTTATTGTGTAAAATAGTATAAATTTAAATAGACATTATCTATATTAATTATTAATTATTAGATACATTTTCATTAACAACTTTCTTTTTCTTATATATAAATAATTTTAAAAAATCTAACAGTCATAGTATTTAAAAATTCAAACATCATTTTTTTTATTTAAACAAATTGAATCGTTTAATTATAATCTAAATCAAAACATTAAAATTTCTATTTTTTTGTTTATATGTTGTGCATTTTTAAAACAATGTTATATTTTGGTTTTTCTATATAATATGATCACCTATTTCTTTCATTTTTCTTAAAATGATACCTAATAATAATGACATCCTTAATAAGTGGTTCAAAGTCTATTATTCACAAATAATCTATTATAGTGAGTAACAATGTTTTTTATTTTTATTAAATTCTATTTTTTTTATATTTAAATCTATATTTTATTATATTTGAATATATTTATTATAGATAATTCCTTTGAGATTTGTTGATATATAAAGATAGTTAGATATATAAATGTCAAATTCTGTGTGATAGTAAAAAAAAGATGTTTAACAATTTTTTGGTGGTGTCAAATGGTACAATTTTATGAAAGATAACTCTATTAAAGTTTCAAATGCTTCAAAACTTTTGTGGATTAGAAATTCATATGACAATTATACATCAATTATTAAGTTAATTTAGATTAACATCATTTGTTATGATTTTGAAATTTTTTTAATATTGGTATTCATTCAAATTTTGATTCAATGTTATATTTTTAATTAAAAAGATAAATTAATTAGGAATAAAACATATAATGAGATTATAATGTATTGAATTTATTTCATTAAATTTATTTTATTTTATATCATTAGCAAACTAAGGAGAAAATGTATAATATTTTATATCATTGAGGTTTAAATATACACATATAATAAATTTAAAATAATTTAATTAACATATCATTATCCAAATTTAATGTATGAATTAATTTTAGAAATTTGTAATTATTACATATAATTTAGTTAAAATAAAAATAATGTTTTTAAAAACTTAATAAATATCATGTAGTTTTTGCAAATGACCGTTTAATGGTTATTATTTATTTTAAAATATTGTTAAAAAAATAGATGTAATTATCTTTAACTCATATAGAAAATTATAAAGATATCTTTCTTTATGTCATTCATATTTAAAAATTATGAAAAAAATCAAAGAGTAAATCATAATAATTTTAATCAAATTATAAAATATTATTACTAATTATATATTATTATTGATAACTTTATAAATACAATTTTATAAATTAAAAAAACATAATATTATTACTAATTATTAATATTAATATACAATACTAAGGAATATATAGCAAATGACAAATATAACTATATCTAGCATTTTTAATATGTTTAAAAAAAAAAAAATAAACTATTTGTTAATCAAATATTATCATGTTAAAAATAAATTTTAAAAAATGAATTTTAATTAAACTAATATATTAACAAAATAATATTGTGTCCATAAATTTTTAAGAATACTTAATTTTTTAAAAATATAATTTTCTATTAAAAAAATTTAAATTAAATTAAGTATGATGTTATTAATAATTCTTAAAATTATTATGTAATATTAAGTCAAGCATAAATTTAAAATTAAAACAAGATATTCTAAAAATTTGTTGATGATAAATATATACTGCATATTATGTAATTACTTTATTATTTTATTTACATATATAAGAAAAAATCATCTTAAAAATTATTTTTAATAATTATTTGAAAATTATTAAGAAATATTACTTAAATTAACTAATTATTACTTTAATTATTAAAGTAATTCATTAATTTAAAAATAGGTCAGGTCAATTGTTTTAATTATTTTGTTTTATTTTATATTATTATATAACATAAGTCTTTATAAAGATGAAAATGTTCAATTACTTAATATACAATTAAAATTAAATTGAATTAATTAAATAATTATTATCTTAATTAATGCTTTAATTATAATAAATAATTAAATATTATAAAATTAATAAAAAAATATGAATTGATAACATAGATAATATAATTATTATCATTATATTATCATTTATTTTTTTGTTGCGACCATTAGTTTTAAAATGTAAGTAATTTCTCATCATAACCTTAATTAACTAAATTTAGAAGTGAATAAATTAATAAAAAAACAGTCACTTTTTAGGAATTATTTCTTACCATCAATATGTAATTTTTGATATTAATTGTTTTTTTATATTTCTGATTTTTATTTTTATATTCAATTGATTGTATTTTTTTAAATTAAATATCGTATGATATTTGATTATGATTTATTATTTATAAAAATTTAATTATTAATATTATATATAATAAATCTCACAACTAATACATCACATGTTATATTATTGTAATTATTGTATTATGATTAAATAAAATATTAAGATTAAATATCATAATTCTAATATTGTGATATTGCATTATTCGTATATAATTTTAAATTTTATATTCTCACAATTGTTAATATCATGATTAAATATCATAATTTTAATTAGTTTTATTAATTATACTTGTTTATTATTATTTAAATTAAGATAAAAATAATTAAAATAATTGATATTAAATATATGCTTCATATAATTCTTTTAAAATAATATTTAATAATGAATATAATATAAAAAAACATTATCAATTTTCAATACCAGTTATTATTGAATAAATTTTAAAGTGTGAATATAAAATTAAAAATATAATTAATTTTAAAAAAAAAGAAAATTTTTGGAATATTATAAAATTTCAACTAATATAAATTTAATTTATGATTTAGTTGTAATAAATAATCAAATTTTTAATAAATATAAAAAATGGAAAAAGGTTTTTTCTAATGATTCCAAAAATATAAATCATATTTATGAAATTAAAAAGTCTAAATTAAGAGAAATATTTAATTATAATTATGATATTATAATATGACATATTTTATGATTTTATTTACAATGTATTAAAAATATGAACAAACATTTTAATTATTCATTATTTATCTATATATATTAATAAACTAATATGTGAAAATAATCATTTATATACATTTTTTTTAAAATATTTTGTCATGGAATGATTTCAAAAATTTATTTCATTGTCAAAATTGTGTTTACCATTGAATGGAAACTAAGAATTTGTATACTTCAACTATAGAAGCAAACTATAAACAATAATACAAATGATATTAAAAGTATTGAGATGATTCTGATTGATAAAAATGTTAATATTTTTTTTTTTTTTTTTGAATAAATTTCTTTATTTTTTATTTTTTTATAAATTAAAATTATTA
>JAMLFT010000327.1:0-46337 GCA_026544285.1 Pachyrhizus erosus
TTTTATTTAATGATTAAATATTATATTAAAAATTATAAATATAGAATAATAATTTAAAAAAATAGTATAATATTAAAAGATAAATTTTATTAAAATAAATTATATTTATAATCTATAATAATAAATAAAAATAATATTAACTTCTAATGTAATTTTTATTTTTTTTATTTTTAACTTTCAAGCATATTTTTTAATTTTAATTTATTTTTTAAAATATAATATTACATTATTCTTATTATCTTATCATAATAAAAAAAATATGAACAAATAAATATCATAATGATTATCTTTAAATAATTTTAGTTATAATTATTAAAATTATTTTAAATAAATACTAGAATAAATAAAAAATATAATAAAAATATTTTAAAATTAATTATATTTTTAAAAACATTTATAGATATTCATATATATATTTATGAGTAACAAAAATGAATACAAAATAGATAGTATATAACCATTATTTATATTCGTTTCATTGTCATTCGAGTCATATATAAATGTAAAGGAGAAAATTAGAATATAAAATATATTTGTTTAAAAAAACTTTTAAAATATAAATATTAATCATTAATTTTAATGCAGATCTTTGATATTACAAATTTTAATCATCAGAAATTTCAATAAAAATTAATGGTTGATAAAATTGATATATTAACCATGTCAATGTCATGATAAAAATAACAATAAATTACATAAATAATATCTATCAAATATTTTATAATAAATCATAAAGTAGAGTACGATAAAGAAATATAATTATGTTTGATAAATGTTTCAAAAAGATATTACAATATGTCTTAAATGATTGGTATACTTTTTTATTATAATATAATATTTATAAAATTTATTCTTACAAAATCTAAAAAAAATATTTTAATATGATCAATTTAATTTAATTTTTAAAAATTAAGTACTGATATATTTTAATTTATATGTTAAATTATTTTATAAATATGTATAGTATGATATGTTGAATATAAATCTTATTCCAAATCAATCTATGTATCTATGTATCATGTAAGTTTTTTTTTTTTTTACAAAATCTATTATATCTAGTTATTTCTTAATCCAACTCTTTTTACATGTCTCTGTATGTTAGGTGTGTGAAATTTATCATATCTAATTGTTTGTTAATCTAACTCCCATTATATATGCGTACATGTTAGGTGTGCGAAATTGATGTTGTCTGGTTATTTTCTATTCCAACGTGAACAAATATTCTGTTGATCAAGCAACTTATGATAGATAATAAGATAAAATGATTACATTTTCATCAAACAATTTATTAGAATATAATATTTAATTTATCTCGTTGTATTCTACCATGACTTTTGACATATAATTATTGATTAGAAAACATATATTTTTTCATTGTTATTTAGACTTGGACAATGAACAACCATTTTGAGTTGGAATGATTTTAAATATCTTTTACATTTTCATTCTGATTGTTTCTTTTAACTCGACCAAATATATCTAATCTATTTGGAACTAGTGATTTTGAGATTTTTTTTTAAATAAAATTATTTATCTTTACTTTTTTTATTAAGGGGAGGGAGTGTCAAGTACTTTATAAAATAAAGTCTTCTCAAGTGACGATTAACATGTCAATAATACACAAGGTTGTTACTAAATTAGTTTAAAAATTGTAAATCACGAATTATAATTCAATAAGCATTTTTTTTTATAAAAAAAATTACATGACTTTTTAGTTAATTCAACAATAAATGAGACTTAAAATAAATTTAAATATATATTTTTATTTTAAATACATATATTATATGCTGATTTTTTTTTTGTTAAAATATGTTATTTTTTAATTTATAAAAATTAATAACATTTTTTTTTATTTGTAGACTTAAAACTTGAATTTTAATAACCTTATCCTTGACCTAAAATGTTAAATAAGTTAAATAATTGTTTTCTTACTCAAATATTATGACAAGATTATAAAATAAAATTTCATGAGATTAAGTTTTCAAATAAGCAACTATTTCAAAATTAAAATCACACTCTATGACACTAATCTTCATAAAAAATTAAAAAGTATAACATTTTATTATCAATAAATATGTGGATTTTATGTGGTGAAATGCTTAACCGACTTGAATTAAACATCACTATGAATATAGGTAATTGTTAAATGTATCTCTTTATTAATAATATTTTTATTCGTTTATTAATATTTTTATTTAAATATTTTTTTTTACCTATTTAGACGTCATTCTCTTCATTTCACTCTTGCCTTTTCTTTGTTTTCTTATTTTTAGTGACAATTTTTTTTTTGATAATTTTATTTTTCTTTTTCTTTAATTATTTACTTTTTTATTCTCTTATCATTTTTTTTATATTACAACATTATTTTTTTATAACGATATTTTGATTCAATGAGATCATTGTTATGTTAAATTTATTTTCATATAGAGGATTGATTGACAACAAATATTTTTGTGATGATTGATTGATAATAAATCTAATTCAACTTCTTGATAAAGAAAATAAAATGACATTATTTATAATACGATTATTTTTAACTTATGAAATTAACTTTTATTTTATATTATGTTTATTTTTTTATGATCACTATCTATATCGAATAAGTTATTTTAAAATTTTATATTTAATTTATATAAATCTACAAGAGTGTATAAACAAAACAAAATAAAATAATATGACCAAGTTTTAGTTAATACTACAAAATTGGATCAATGATATACACCGAAATAAATTTTGCTCAACTATGAAAACATATATTTAGACATTTATTACTAAAAAATGAGTTACATTTTTTGGTACATTTAGAGAACAATAGACATAGAATCTAAAAATTAGGGTTATTGAGATTTTATGTGAAAAGGATGTTTTGAGTAATAAAAATAAAAAAGGACAATTAATAATTTATAATTGAAACTCTAGACAATTTTGGTGAATCTATTTGAGTATAGAGCCCAAGCCCATTTCATTATTTCAGGTATAGCCAAACAGAGTGTGTGCTGTGCGCCTTATTCCGGATTAGGGTTAAGGTTTCAACATTGTGCAAACTTGGACTCAGCCTCTCTGAGTTGAGTCACACTCACACATCATCATCACCGGTAAAACATCCAAACATTTTTCAACCCCTTTTAGGTTCAAACTCGAAAGTCGTGATTTTTATTTTGTTGGTTCGGAATGCATGTTATGTGTGTGGGCACTTTTGTAGTACTTATCAAAATCAAAATCAAAGTCAAAATTTGATGATGTTGCTGACACACAACGTTGGTGTTTTGCAAGAACAAAAATGAGTGTACAAAGCCAAAGTGGTTTGAGCAATGGCACCGAACGATCGAGGACACACTGGACTCCATTGATGGAACGCTATTTCATTGATCTCATGTTGGAGCATTTGCAGAGAGGGAACGGGGTTGGCCACACCTTCAACAAGCAAGCATGGACAGACATGCTCTCCTCGTTCAATGCTAACTTTGGTTCTCAGTACGACAAAGATGTCTTGAAAACGCGCTACACCAATTTGTGGAAGCAGTTCAATGACGTTAAGAGTCTTCTTTCTCACTTCGGTTTTTCCTGGGATGCTGCCCGGCAAATGGTTGTCGCCGATGATGATTCTGTTTGGGACGCTTATTTGAAATCTCACCCTGATGCTAGATGCTACAGAACAAAACCAGTGTTGAATTTTGATGATTTGTGTGTGATATATGGTCACACTGTTGCTGATGGAAGATATAGTTTGTCTAGCCATGATGTAAACCTTGATGATCAAATGCAAGGACAACATTTGGGTGAGTATTGCTATTACTTCAATTTAGAGTCAAGTAAAATGTTTTACATTGTCAACCTATCAGAAACCATGTTAGGTATGATTTTTAGATAAAGTTGTCATACATGACAATTTCTGTTCGGTTGACACGGTAAAAACCCTTCAGTGCATATACTATTACATTCTCCCATGGATCTTCATCTTTCAACTCAAATTAATCTTCAAGAACAAGCAATGATGGAGATTTAGAAATGATTTTTGCCACCTATTCCTAAGAATAGGATAAGAAATTGTAGAATTTGCCACAAAGCTAACAAGCTTTATAAGGAAAAGTTAACACTCTCACTAGACTCACTAGAGAGAATATCTAAGCTCTCACAAGTGGAGAAAACTCAAATTTACATTCAATTATCAAGTTATGACCAAGTTTGATTTTTACAATTATTTATAGAAGAACCTAACAAGCTAAGCTTCACTAAGAAGCTCTCAAGATAGCTCCATGAGCTAGCAAGCCACGGATTGGGCCATGAAGCCCATGAAATGGGCTTAGAAACCCAACATCATAAAAGAATTTAAACTAGATGGCCAAAATACAAACCAAATTATAAACTAATGAGTCCAAATACAATGGCTCTAAAGAAATCTTATACTATATATGTATCAAGGGTAAGAAGATTTCATCAAGAGTCCAATCTTCTCTTCTAGTCTTTTCTTTCTAGCTCTAGTGAGGGGTCCTTCCGGCTTCCATCCATCCAATGCATCATCTTAAAGGGATAGTCCTCTATCATATACTATCTTCTTTTTTTAACAACATTTTCTTTTCTGGTGGTTAGTGCAACATGTGCAAGGAAATTAACTACCTGTGCAATGGTAATGCGAGCTAATGTTAATTATACATTCTGTGACTTGTAGGTGATGGAATGGGAAGCATTGCTGTATCAAATAATGAGCGTACCAGGACAGATTGGACTGCTTCTATGGATCAGTTTTTTATAGAGCTTTTGCTTGATCAGTTGGGTAGGGGCAATCAAGTGGATATTGGATTCAATAAAAATGCTTGGACAGATATGCTAGCCATCTTTAATGCCAAGTTTGGATGTCAACATGGAAGAAGGATTTTAAAGAATAGGTTCAAGAAATTGTTGAAATATTACTGTGATATAACAAATCTTATAAAACACGGCTTTTCGTGGAATGAACAACAACAAATGCTTTTGGCTGATGATGATGTCTGGAATGCTTATGTCAAGGTATGTGATAAAGAAGATTGGGTGTATGAAGTGATTGAGGAGTATATAATGTATTTGATTCCTGGCTCTGACTAAAAATTCTTGCAGGCACATCCACATGCACGAACATATAGATCAAAAACTTTGCCAAACTACCGTGATTTAGAATTAATATTCAGAAACGTGTCTGAAAATCAGATCAGTAATTTGCAACAGGAGAAAAATCACGAAGATGCCATATCAGAAACAAAAGCCGGTGAGTAGCAATGAAAAGCTTTTATCAGCCTGTTCAAATTATTATGTTATTATCTTGCTTTTTTTTTAAAGAAAATTAACAATTTGTTCCATAATGGTCATGATAAACTCATGGAAAATCATCCAATATATTAAGGAAATGAAATATCTTCCTTCATCTTCCTTGTAAAAATTTCCTGAATCTTTTTATGTGAAAAGACTATGAATTTGTTTGGAACATGAGGGTTTTAAATTCTTGACTCCCAAGGGGAATTTCAGATCCCCTTGTTGCAATTATCACTTTGTCACTTCACATGTTTAATGCATGGAAATACCTAGGACATGTTTGGTATGTAGTTATTACAGTTTTTTAACTACATAAAACTTATATTTATGAATCTAATTATGAGATGTGTAAATGATTGAACGACCTGCACAACTAGCATGGGTAGATTGTATTTGTGATCCCGTTGTTGTACTTGTCATTTCTTGAATATGTTATTATTCATATTTTAGGCCTTAAGATCTTTGGAGAACTGAGTAGTTACTAGTTACCTCTGTGATCATCTATCTTTCTGAAGGTGAACCAAAAGGAAGTCGCAACCCAAGTGGCACTGATCGTACTAGAACATATTGGACACCCCCAATGGACCGATGCCTCGTTGACTTGTTGTTGGAGCAGGTCAAACATGGAAATAGACTTGGGCAGACATTCATTGCCCAGGCTTGGAATGATATGATTACATCTTTCAATGAACGATTCAAATCTCAATATGACAAAGATGTTCTGAAGAATCGTTACAAACATTTGAGGAAACAGTTCAATGATGTAGACCATCTTCTTCAGCAGGGTGGGTTCTCATGGGATGATACAAGAGAAATGATTGATGCAGAAGATCATGTATGGGATGCTTATACAAAGGTGACCTATTTTCCACTCTGATCATGTGTCTTATGACTCATATTGTTCTATAATTAAGTTGACATATAATTTATGCAGGCTCACCCTGAAGCTCGATCACTTAGAGTTAAAACCTTGCCAGACTATTGGAAATTGTGTGTTATATTTGGAGCAGAAAGTTCTGATACAAGATACGTCCATTTAGCACATAATACAGATCTCAGCAGTGAATTACCAATGTATATAACAGGTTTGTTTTTCACATTACTTGCAACAGTAAGGCATTATCTTGTATAACACAGGCTGATTGATTGATAAATTTGGCATGATTGTATTTATTATTACCCTTCACATCCCCAACTACCTGTTAGCTTCTGCTTCTTAAGGTTTAAAATTTATTTTTTACTACCAATAACCATTTTTTTTGGTCCTAAGCAAATTCTAAGGCAAGCATCTTGTGCCCAACCAAAATTTAGCATCAATTCAATATCACAGAGTTCAGGGGCATTTCACAAATTATGCCTAAATTTAAAATATTGAAGCAATAAACGAGTGTCATATTATTTTCTTTAATCTCCAGTGGAAAGCATCTATTCTCTCCTTCCTTGGCTCTTTCCTTTTGTTCCTGGCCAATGGGATGTTCAAAATTCTAGACCAAATTGATTAAACTAGTTAAACTTTGGGTAGCTTTGTTTATTTTTCCTGTGAAGATGGAATGGGATGGAAAATGTATCATTTCCCCCCCTCAATGCACCAAATATAGAATAGAACCCCATGTCTTGTTGTATCCTATTCTAACACATCTATGAAAACACACTGTTGCACTTTTATAGGAAAGCAAGCAATGCTTGACATTGAATATATCTTGTTTATCACATTGTTACTTCTATCCTTGAGAAATGTCCAATAGGGTCAATTGCATTGGCATTTTTTGGGAATCAAGTATTTTCCAGATAAATTTAGATGCTATTCAAGATTCTTATGGATATTCTATTCTAATTTGAAGGTGAACAGAAGAATGACATTTTTTCAAATGTTTACAATGCTGGTTCTACAATGGAGTGCACAGAATCAATGGAACGCTGTTTTGTTGACCTTATGATTGAACAAGTAAATAGAGGAAATAGGATTGAAAATTTATTCAATGAGGAAGCTTGGATGCACGTGGTCCAAGCATTTAATGCTAGATGGGGACTCCAATCAGATAAGCAGGTTCTAATGGATCAATATTTCTGCTTAATGAAAAAACATGATGACATCAGCAATATTCTCAGTCACAATGAATTTGCATGGAATGAAACCCTACAAATGATAAATGCTGAGGATGATGTCTGGGATGCATACATTAAGGTTTGGTCGTCTCTCCTTTTTTTTTTTTTTTTGACAGCATTCTTTGTTTGATATCTTCTATTTTGCAGTCATCTCTATTTTTTACTTCTGTTGGTTCTCTAATACTCCTCCCCACTTCTAAGCATCCCATTTTCTTGATTAGAAGTGTCTGCTTGCATAGGGGCCTATGGTGGAATAATTTGCAACTACTGTTTCTTCAAAATCTTTTGATTGCTATTTGTTGCTGAATGATATTTGCAGGATCACCCAGATGCCATCTCATACAAAAACAAGTGTTTGTATCTTTTCAATGATTTATGCAAGATTTTTGGAAACAAAATGTTGGAAGTATCAGATGTGAAAGTGAGTGATCTGGGGCAGCTTATGGAATCAAACGATTTTACCATTGAAATGGATATGGATGAAACAAATGAAAATTTGCTTAATATTAACAATGTTGACATATCAGACCAGGATCTGGGCAGGGCAAGGGAAATGGATACGGATGGATCATTTGGGAATTTGGTTGTGAGTGGCAGCAATGAAATTGACATTGTTGCAGTTGGAACATCAGGAAATTTAGATGTGACTAGTAACGATGCAACATCAAACCAAAATACAGAAAGGCCAAGGGAAATGGATATGGATATGGTATCTAGTAATTTGGATGTGACAAGCGACGCTCAAATCTTATCACAAGATAAACAAAGCCCCAACAATATGGCTACAAATACATGTCAGAATTTGGTACTGAGTGGCAACACGCAAATGATACACCATGTCAGAAAAAGGCCAAGTATGATGTCACGAGACTCCGGACCTCCCAAAAAGAAGCTGGGAATGAAAGAAGCTTTGTCTGAGATGGCTAGTGCTGTTAAGGCACTGATGAATGATAAAGAGAACAACAACACATCATTTGATGATGCTTTAAGTGCACTTCGAGCTATGCCAGACGTAGATGATGAATTAGTAATGGATGCGTGTGATCTGTTGGAAGATGAGAGAAAGGCAAAGATATTTTTAGCTTTGGATATCTCTTTGCGAAAGAAGTGGTTGCTTAGAAAGCTTCGTCAGAAAAAGCCACATGACACTAACTGTGTATAGCTTACATGTATGGTTGTTTGCTTTTTAACTTGAAGTTTCTGAACTTCTCCTTGTCCAGAGTTTCCTTTTCATGGCTAGTGAAAAATTAGAAACAATCCACATCGTAGTGTAGCTGTGTACAGTGCAACATAAAACTTAAACCATATACTATCATTACATTTTTTTTTTCTTGAGGGCTCTAAGTTAATAACGATTCAGATAGTCAGTGGCAAACTTCTTTTATTGTGACTATGCTTTTTTTGTTAGGCCACAATCTTCAAAGTTGGGCTGATTAAATTTGGACGCCTCTCTACTTCTATTTCTTCTTTGGTGGAACTCAGCTTTCATATTCATTTATGTGGATGCAACTTTGCTTTATTGCTTAGTAGCGTTTAATTTAATAGCAGTACCTACTCATTCTATAAGATGTGCATCTCTATGTTAAATGAAAAATGATTCTTTCTGTATCATTTGGAGTTACTAATTATTATTTTTCTTTACACCGTATTTAAGTTCAAGAATCGAGATTGGTTTTAAAAGTCACTTGTGGGCAGCAATAAATATAAATGGGTACAATTGAGAAAGCATTTCTACCATTTGTCCAATTCAAGCACCGTTGTGGGTGAGAAAAATGCAACCAAAGAGGCATGGATGCTGTTTAGGGAAATGCATTTTTCTGCTTGTAAAATTGTCAAAACTTTTTGTTATTCAAATATTTATATTCGAAGTATTTATAAAGATCATTTTAAGGCATGGTTGAAAAAAATTAAAATATACCTGAAATGAGTATGGGTGTATGCATGAGCAAAGCAACCCAGAATCTATGTCATCATTTACGTCTCCCCATTATTCTTATAGCTCATACCAAATAATACTATGAAATCTTGTCTCAAGCATTCTACAAGTTAAAGCATTCCCGGTGTAAGATTATGCAACCGTTTGATTGTAATTAACTGGTACATAAAGTTTGCACGCCAAGTTTTAGATTATTTTTAAAAATTAGTATCATTAATTTTAAGATATTGCGTTGGAATGAAAATTATGCCTCGTAATGATTTCGCTTCATGCGCACTTGCTATCTCCGCTATAACAATCTTATCTACGCTGCAAGGCAAATAAGACAAGTTGGATTTATACTTTCATAATTAGCGTGCAGTTAACTTAATGAAAATGAGTAAATTTAACTCCATTAATCAGATATTATGAAAGAAATTTACAATTTAAAGTCCAGGGCAATTATGTACCAAAAACAAAGTACAGGGCAATTTAGGTGAGGACAAGTTTTCAAGGCATAGATAACAAACATTTGCTTCTAAAACTACAGTAGCATCGGCTATTGATATTAGAATATGTGCCAAGAGCTGGTACGGTTGTTAAGCTAAACAACATACACACTAGAACATAGCCCACATAATAGCGTTATAAACAGGTTCTACACTTCTTGATTATCTTTACATAAAATCGCCAGAAATTATATTATTGGAGGACACCACACATCAATCAACGTGCCAGTTTCTTCAAATGTTGAAAAGTTCGTTGCTTAATCCACTGTCGATCATGTGGCACGTAAGCATGAATTGAATGATCATAACTGCAAGAAAAATCAAACAGCCAATGGTAGTCACTGTTCCAGCAAACATACAAATATTCGTAGACTTGAGTTTAGGTATATTATATGATGCTACATCGTTTTGAAAACTTTCCTGGCAATGCTCATAGCAGGTAAAGAAAGCATATGATGCAGCAATGCCATGATTTCTTCAGGTTCTTATCAAAAGGAGGGGGGTTTCTTTTTAATACTTTTTTGAGGGGGAGGGGGAGGGGGAGGAGGAGATTACTAAGCTCTAAAGCTTTAAGATGAGCATGGTAAAGTAGCACAATTGCTATCAATTTTCTCATCCATGCAGAGAAAAAATAAAGCGAAGTCTCTATATCAGCAAAGCCATCAGATATATGATTCATTATATTTCTCTTAGAAGTCAAACATTTCAATCTGAATGTCACAAGGAACCGAACCTTTAACAGATTAAGCTTATATCTCAGGATCAAAGCTAGGTGAAATGAGCAATCTACTACGGAGCGCTAAAACTTTGTCCGGAATTGTGAAGACTAAAGAGTACAAAGCAATTGGCATATCCTCTCACTTTTTCTTTGTTTTTTTTTTCTCCTTTTGCTTTCTATAGAGTTTTAAAATCATAAAATACAGATAAATCATAGATATATACTTTGTACTAACAATCTGTTAGAATGTAATGCGTGCTCGTAAGTCATAACTTAGAAAGAGATAAAGAGAGAGATACACTAGAGCACTCATGTCTGCAAGACCATCTATGAAGTTGTAGAGATCCACAATATCATAAGAAAGATTTCTGATGGCCGGATTTAACTCCTTCAATTTCCTTTCATACAATGCACAAATACCTGCATAAACCCGAGATTCAAGCTTCTACTAATCTAACAGTTGATCCATGTAAAGCCATTAGCAAGGACAAAGAGTAACAAAATTATAAGTCAACCATCTATACTGTATACATATCCTTTTTTATTTGTTTTATTTCCAGGTTTGCCTTAGTGACATGCCTCTTCACACACACCCACACACTAATTGCATGCCTCTTCACACACGCACGCACACAAGTGATACCTTGAATTGTGGAATCAGCCTCTTGCTAATACAACTACTTCAACTGTTTAACATTGAATTGTAAACGTGAAACTCAGATGTCACAGGTTTGAGTTGTGGATTCAGCTTCTTGCTAATACAGCTACTTCAACTGTTCAACAGCTGTTTGATAGCTTATATTTGCTTATGTGCCACTAATCTGCAGAATTCTGCTATCAGCATTCTCCACTATTAGTTTGTTGTATGCTATTTTCAATGCATTTTAATCATAATTCTTCAGATTACTAATTTAATATGATTGTTCCTTCTCCAATCTATATTTGTAATTTTTTGCGTGTGTATATTGATGTATATTATGTCACGAAACATCAATTGGTGCTTATTTACTGCTAATAAGAATGTGAACATGAAATCAAATTTGCAAGGTTAGTAAGCACTTTCGTTTGGCCCGGTGATTTATGGAAGAATACAAGAAAAAATATATACATTTCAAAAGATTGAACATTTCAGTCTGTCACTATTCTTTGTTTAGATTTGGATCTATTTGAATAAGCTTCTCTATAAATATAATTAGGAAAAGAAAATAAGAAAGTAAGAATTTTTCCTGCAAGTTAAAATCAATTCATATCACCTCAGCTTTTTTACATAGGAGAGCTTCTATAAAAGGTACAGTTCATGAGTTAATTACAAAGAAAATTCAATTTATTTTACTTTCTTGTTTTCTTATCCTATAACTAATTGAAAAGCTTGTCCACGCTATAAGTAGCACAAATTTATATAGTCGAGTCTTATAAGCAAAATCAGATCAAGTATAAGGGAAGCATAAGAAAAACATATTTTGATACTAATACTAATACTAATAGTACTAATAGCATATTTTGAGGGGCAAAAAAGTGCAACAAAATTGGGTAAGCTAAGGTATAACCAAATGTAATAGTAAGACATATACCACCCATGGCCTGAGTTATTGATTCAAAATCCATAAATGTCCTAGTTGCTCGGTTCTGAGAGGTCTGTATCAGAATGATTGTGTGACGATTTGCCTACATGTTAGCAAACAAAATACACAATGTAAAATTACATTCAGTAAATGTAAATAAAAGAGATATACAAGTAATCACAAGAGCATGGAATGAAAACAAGAAATAATCAGTCAATAATTTGAAGATTATATGTTGGAAGTTAAAAAGTAATCATTAGACTAGACATGATGAAATTTCGAAAACCTAAGCAACATGAATAATAATTGTGTCGGAAAGCAAAGAAACAAGTAATTAGTTTGTTGAAGAAACGGTACCATGTTGGTTAGTTATGGAAGCAAGAAGATCGCAACAAGTGAGAAGTGAGTGAGAGCGAGGAAATACAATTTTGATCAACTCGTTGCAACTACGCAACGTACCGGACTCCAATTCTCCAATACCCACTCCAGTTCTGCCACGTCACCGTTCCTATGATACTTTTTCTTTTTCAATAATCTTTTTTCTTTCTGTGAAAGTGAAAAGTTATTACATCAATTTTGAGTTCGGTGGACGGGTATAACTTAATTACATGAGTTTTTTTTATTTAAATTTAACAATGAAGTGTGTGTTGGTTTTTAAGTTTAATACATTAACACATTTGAACATTTGTAGAATTTTCAATTAAGTTCTTAAGCTAAAAAATTTGTAATTAATCTTTAATCTTTTATCATTTTTGTAATTGGGTAAGGAAGTTAGTTTATAGTGACTTGAAATTGCCAGCAAAATGATGTTTGTGACGATTTTACTCACTTTAGAGATTTATATCGATGACTCAATAGTAATTTTTTAATTTAAAGATTTAATTAAAAAAATAAATAGTTTAAAATATTTTATTTTTAATTAATTTAAAAGTACATGAAGATCCTCTTATAAGATCAATTTGATAAGAAGGAAAGAAATAAGTAAAAAATAGGATGAATGAAAATAAGAAAAATAAAATAAAAATAAGTGAAAAATAAAATAAAAATAAATGTGTTTGTTTTAGAAAAATATAAAAGGAACAAGGAGGAGAATGAGAGAAATAGAGTGAGAATAAAGTTGTTTAGTTTAAAAGAAATATGAAGAGATAAAGAGGAGAATATAAATATGTGAGGAATAAAGAAAAAAATGATTAATGGATCTCGTTTCTTTTTATTTCTCTTTTATCTCATTTCTCGTTAATCAAACACATTTTCTTGTTTTTTTACCTATTTCTTTCCTCTTCACCTTACTTCTTCCTTGTCAAACAAATACTTAAGGTTTGAATCCTCAATAGTGAAGGCTCAAGGTTTTCCAAAGAGTAAATGAAGACTAAATGTTGAAAAGTATTCTCTTAATGCATTCTATTTAATAGGTGTACTGAGAATGTTTGAGTACTTCTTGAACATCTCTTCACCTCGTTAAGAACATCTTGACCAAGCATATGAGATGCTTACTTGAATAAGAAATTTAAAAAATGATTAAAGATAAAGATATAAATAAAAATATCAGCATATCTATACATATTTAGGATTCACTCCAAATATAGAAGATCATGTGATCTCATATTATTTTTCCCCAAATAAGAGATAATCTCTTGTAGTATACAAAAGTCTCACCATAAAGAGGTTAGTCACTCTATTTTTGTTACTTTCTTACATCTACTTCCTAAAACATATCCTTGACTTAAGTGTCAAAGTATCAATGTAGGTACCTTTGTCATCAATAAATAGGAAGGATGTGACGTATAAAGAAGATGGATGAGATATTACAACAATGGGAGGAGGAAGATACCCAAAACTCCTGCTAGGTACAATATGCCTTTCAGAGTAGCTTTTATAGAAAAGGTCCACACATGTTATAAAATCACTTGTAATACATCAAATATTTTGTCTCTAATGTTGGATGCTAGACTCAACATTTCCAATGCTAAAAATAAAAACACGAAAAAATTTTGCAAATCAATACACAACACAATGTTTCCAGCACTAAGATGATGGTGCAATTCGCATAACTTGATGTTAAAATGAGTGTTGATTCTCTCTACGTGTTTCCAACATTTTACCATCAACATAATTAGGATCTTTTAATGTTGACTTCTATGTTGAAGTCCTTTTCTGATGTAGGATACTAAGATGTCATATAATATTACTAGTTTCCTTCATTAGGGCATAAGACATTGTTTTTAACATTTTAAATGCTTTGGCCAAATGCAACTATTTTGGAATTATTTCCTAAAAAATCCAAAGAAATTCACATAAAAATAATTCTCAATCTGTTAAGATGATTTGAATATTTATCTTACCATTTATCAAATCTAAGTGATTGGTTGGAGCCTAAAAAAACTTATTTTAAAGAATATTTGAAAGTATTGTTTGGTAAGATAATTATAAATACTACTTGGGTTAAATCAAAAGTAACTTGTTGAAACAATACTTGCATTTAATCAAAAACTCGACGCAATTGAAATAATAGAGACAAACTAATATAAAATATTTATGTTCTTATCACTTTATTTGTTTAGCTAACTTTTGTTTAAAGACATCTACTATCTTTTTTTTAAAAAAAAATTATCACAAGAAACAATTTTTAACATTTACTTTTCGTAAACTATTTTTGCATTTTGTCTTATTATAAGATGAAACAATTATATTTCAAAAAGAATTTATAAAAAAAATAAAAACACAATTCAACTTTTATTCTTATATTTTTTTTTTTGCATTTTACAATTTCTCCATTTATTGAATGTTGTCTAATAGATCAACTTCTCAACTAAACCATCCACAACCTTTCAAGCACATACCCAATTAAGTGTGAGTGTCTTATATCTTTAAAAAATTAATTTACCTTATATAATTGACTTTGTAAGACGTGGGTATTTTGTATCTCGACAATCCTCAAAATACTAAATCTATAAAGCATGAGTATATTCAATCTTTAACTAATCGAGTCCACTTGGTTAGCCTCTTGATGGAATGATCTAATTAAAAATGCTCTCGTAATCCTTTAAAAAAACGTAGCATTTGTATAATTATATGAATACAAATATATACATATATACATAATTGAATATAGCAGTGTTTCTTCACAAATATCTCGGTGGGATGCCAAACAAAATCGTATCTAGCATCAAGAAGTGGGTGATTTGTTTATAAATATAATAATCATAACCAGGAATAAGAACCCGTGATTTTCAAGGACAGCATCTGCATTGTTGAGAGACGAGAATTGAAGCGTGAGAGAAATCAAACAAATCAAACAATACTGCAACATAGTCTGAGAAAATTGACAAAAATGAAATCTTCTTCACTTAGCGGAATATCATATCACAGTATTATACACCCAATATTAGGTGATACGTATATTATACGATGGTTGACGAATAGAGCATCTTTTATTATAAAGAAAAAGGGTTGAGCATGAGCTCAAAGATTTTTATAAAGATTTTGTGCATTAAGATATTTAATTTCTTCCGTACGAAGATTTGATTCAATGTATAATAGTTATTTTCTAATCTCCATGACCAACGCGTGTAACACACAAAACGGTAGTGTACGTTGGCCTTGCAACTTGCAACTTGAAATGGAATGTGAATATTTTTAACCTTTGTTATTATTATTACAATAAAAGAATATCCTGGTTCAATTTACAAGGTAGATCTTATACCCTTTTGTCTAAATTCTTTATCTTAAAAAAAAATTACCTTACTAATTATGGAAGTGTATTGATCCCTTAAATTAATTTATTAATTTGACTATGTTTCCTCTCGAGCCAGAAAAAAAGGCTTCCTACACTTTAGTTAAGATGAATTATTTATTTAGTTGCCTGAACTTCCCCATACAACCAAAACTGTTACGGGAAAAAGGTAAAGATTCCCGATAAAGTGATGGCACAAATAAATCATACTATACCACTTTATGATTTACTTCTATTTTTAATTTATTTATTTAAATTATGGGTGATTTTATCTTTTATTTTTAAAAAATAAGTAAATTTATTATATTTGTCAATTTTTCACATAAAATATTTTTTTTAATTTTCTACTCAAATTAAATTGTTTGAATTGTTTTATGTTTCTTCTTCTACTCAGAACTCAATAACTGATATATTGAATTTCAGCCAAAATAAAATACAAAATCTCAAAATCTTCTCTCTTTAAGTCCTACGTTATATTTTTTAAATCACAAATATTTTTTACAAGAAAGAATATTTTCTTAGCAGTAAACATTCATAATATAATGGATGGAGTCGTTTCTCACAATAAATATTTCTTTTATATATTACTTACATCTAAAACCTTATTTAAATTAAGTAAAATTAAACATGGAATATTTGAACCAATCACTGAAAATATTAAATACTTACAAAAAAAATATCAATCCAATTTATAATGATATACCAAAAATATATTTTCATTAATTGACCAACCGTTAAGAAAAGTAAAAACAAAAAATATGTTAAGTAGTATTTTAGTATGTAAATTGTATAAATGAAATATTTTTATATAATTAAAAATTATAATAAATAAAAATTATATTTTAAATTTATAATGAATAATTCAAATTATGATATAAGATTATTTTAATCCTTAATATTTTAAAAAATAATTACATTTAAATTAGAAATAAAGATAAAAGAAAATAAATTAAAAATATAAATTTTAAAAGATGAAATATAATATAATAATAAAATAAGAGTAATTTAAGATGGTTAAGAATATTTTTTAGTTGAGGAGGTAACGTATGTATAAAATACACATTCAAACGAAAGAAGAGAAAAAATACTGAGAGTCTAATTAAAATTGTAAAAAATTAAATATTTTAATTTTTAAGTTAAATATTTTAATTTATAATATTAAATTACATCAATAACACGTAGTGCAAAAGTATATAATTAAAAATAGTCATATTTATTTTCTTGATACATAAATAGTCTTTCAATATATTTGAATAAAAAAATTGTGTATTTTATAAACTAATTTTGCAACTAGTCAAGAAAATTATCTTTAACTATTTCAAAGTATATTCCTTTTGTTTTTATCTGTATATTTATTTTCTTAATTGTTAATCATTTTCAATTTTTCTTCTTTTATTTTTATCTTTAAATTAATTTTAATATTTTTTTATATAAATTAGTAATAATTAAAAACAATTTAAATAGTTCATTATAAAATTAAAATATAACTTATATATTTAAAATATTTTATTTATTATTAATTTTAACTATAACATAATTCAAATTTAATTATACATTTCATCATACATCTATTATTGTTTTACAAATTTTATCACCTAATTTTTTTCTTCACATTTTACCATCATGTTTTATAAATTTTACATTTTTATCAAATTGTTAAATGTGCAATGAAATACTAAGGTGCTAATAAGAAGTGACTTTTTTGTCTTACTAATTTGTGTGAAATGATATTATTTTGTTATCAACATAATGACAAAATGAATAAAAATAAAAATTATAATAATAAAATATATGGAAAAACATGATGATAAAATGTGAACAAAAATACTTGAGTAGTAAAATTCATGAAAACGATTACAACTGAGTGATAAATTATGCAATTTAGCCTATAATTTATATATTAAAAATATTTATTTATTACAAATAATTATAATTCTATAAAAGATAACATTTATTCTATATTAATAGGGTTGATAATTATATCGAGATTGCATGTGTACTTAAAAAAAAAAAAACCTACGATAAATAAAATGTACTTACAAAATTTAATGAAAATGTGTGCAAATACAAATATCATACTGTATAACTTGTTTTATAGTCACACACATATATATAAAGTGACAAATAAGTTATTACATTATTTTGAGAATAATTTTAAAAAAATATTCTTTATCTTTATCTTTTATCTTTTTAAAAATCTAATGATTTTAATATTTAACTCGAGATTAACAAAGTTAAAAAAATAGATTAAATAAATTTATCTTTATTATATATTGATAGTGAAATGTTATAAATAATTAATTATAAATTTTTGACCAATAATATTGTAATTGATAAAAAAAAAGTAAAATTGATAAATTTATTAAATTTAATATTAAATAAAAAATTTAAAGTCAGTAAAATAGATTATCTAACAAGTCTACATAATAAACTTAAAATATATATTGATTTGAATTAGTTTGGATTATTTATGAGTTATCATTTTTTATAGCTCAACTTAATTCAATGATTCATCTAGAGGGTTAAATTGATTTTTTATTTTTTATTTTTTGTCTAAATTCATATACATTTAAAAAAAATTAAAATAATAACAAGTAAAAATAGCTCAAGTTGAATTAGAATAAATTTATTATTATAATTTAAATTAATTAGTTTATTTTATTTTAATAAATAAATAAATTAAATATTATAAATAAGAAAAGATGAATTAGTAATCATAAGAGAATTTGAAAATATTGGTATATTTATGTAAAATAAGAATTAAGTGAGGTATTTGTTCACTTCTTTAAAAATGATATTGTTGGATAACGAATGACGTCATATAAGAATAACAAATTTATTATTTATATATAATTTTAAAAAAAAGATCAGATCGAATCGGAAGGCTGGAGTCAAATCCGGGCCAGGGATATGCTTCAACGCTGTGAGTGTAAGAGCATTACTGACAAGCAAAAGGTGTCAAGTCTTTTTTTTTTTTTTTTTTTTTTCTCTGAGTTATTATTATTTGAGAAACTATTTATTTATTTATTTTCCAATTTGCTTATAATAGGTGAAACAGAAACAAGAAGAAAGGGATAAGACCAAACAAAATCCAAGAGAGAGAATGAAAATGGTGTTAGTCTATGAACAGTCACCCTGAGTAAATTCCTTAATTCTCCACACCTCAAATCAAACAAAATCTTCATATCCTCTGATCATTTTTCCTCACTTCCTCTCAGTTTAGTTCCCACTCAGGTATGTTTGCTGATCTCTTCTTCTCTTTATTTATTTATTTTTTTTTAAGGAAGAAATCGTTTCATTGCTTCCATTTTCGTTGATTAGTGATTCTGCTGGTATCTTGTTTCATTTTCACCCCCAAACTCATTTCCAACCAGAACTCTTATGTAGACTCGCATTTTCTTGTTTTCAATGATAATTTGTTATTGTTGTCTTTATGATTGTTTCCCAGATTCTTAAAACTCGTGGATTTGTTCAGAAACTCCTTTGCTGAATGAAAGATATAATTTCGCTAGTTTCTTCTTTAAAGTTATTGCCCCGTGCTTGAATCCATTAATCTTTTTTTTTTTTAATTTTCTTTTGTTGCTGTGTGGTTTACATTTTACATTGTTTAGTTGTCGGCGAATGCAACACTCCCTCAAAAGTCAAAACCGACTCTTCTGTTTGTTGTCCAATTCTCAAAAGTTATGTATCTCTTATTTGAACTTTCATGAAACTTTTCAATTTTTTTATATTTCGTTGTCGCAAACATTTAGTTCCTTCATATAGTTGAATAATGGAATTTCCGGAAAATGCTTGAGTGAAGAAGCACTCAGCAGCATCTCAATTTCTAATCATTTCAGATTAAATTACATTTAACAGCTATAATCAGAAATGTAACTTCCTAGAATAATAATAAGCCACTTATGATGAATTCTAGACAGTAATTCCCTGGGAATATAAACAGTCTCCAACACATATATGTTACTTGTCTTTCTATTTCTCCTGTATCAATGCTACTTTTCTTGAATCTTGCGAGTGAAGGAAGACAAAAGTGTAAGTTTAGATGGCTCTTTGGTGGCTGGAGTCTTCTTTTTAGTTTCAGACTTGAAAAACATTTACCCATCATCTTTTTTCCAAACTACAATTTGAATGCAGCATTAAGTTCTTCTTTGCATTTCTCTCCATTCCAGTGTCTTTGCTATCTTGAAATTTTTTCCTTAACTTATCATAAATGTGCTCCTTTAGTTATATTATCTGAGACACTGATGAAAACAATATATTAGAAACTTCAAACTAGACCAGATCAGCTAGAAGCTTTTTCAGCCACTTAGTTGAAGGCAGAAAACATCCTTGAGGCCTTATTTTTAAGACCCAGGCAAGAAGTACCAAAACATAGACCCTTATGCTGCATACTGCCAAGAGTCACAAAGTTCAACAACTAGTTATTCTTTTAACATCTTGACTATTTTACCCTGTTTGGCATCACAGTTGGCAAATTAGGTGGTTAATCCTTTAGAGATTATATAGAGGCACTTTCCAAGTGGTGTCAGGGTGTCTTAAGTGCCTTTGACTGCAATGTATTAGAACCCAAACATTTTGGCTTTCAGAACAGTGGTTACAAATGCACTAATATCTTTTCCAACACAGTGGTTTTTCTTTTTATTTTTTGTGCTTACAATGCTATTACTATTATTTTTTTATTCACTGCATTTAGTACATGGAATATCCATTTGGTATGAAGTCTGCACATTATATTTGCATTTGTTTCTTAAAAACGGGTAGATTTATTTGTTTGCTTCTTGTGTTAGTATTCTTTATTCTTTATTTATGCAGCATTTGCAGTTATAGGACTATTATCAATGGCATACTTATTTTTGCTATCTATTATTTCTTTTGGTTTAAGTCTTCTTTTATTTCCCTGCTTTAAGAAATTAAAGTTGTTGTGTGCTTGTTTTATTTCAGTTAGGAATGGGAATATATCTCAGCATTCCAAAAACTGATAAATTTTCTGAAGATGGTGAAAATGACCGTCTTAGATATGGTTTATCATCCATGCAAGGGTGGCGTGCAACAATGGAAGATGCCGTGAGTAATCATTGTAAAAACTACTAGTATTATAAATCAATTGCCTTTTGCATATAAATCCAGAATTCTTAAGTGAATAACTATAAATCGCCAATTTGGTAAATGGCAATGTCTAGTAAGTAGCCCAAGGTGATAAGGGTATTATATTACTTGGTATCTGTCAAAATTTGAATTCTGTTTTAAATAGTGTCTGACAATAAATAGTATATTTGTATAATACTCTGTTAATCTCATGTACTGCATAATTGAGCTTGCCTTATCTTTTTAGTTGAGAGATTATGTTGTAGGGAGCTAGAAGATATTTTATCTTTTGTTTCAGTTTTTCAAAAGAAGCAATGCTTGGTCAAGTGAAATGCAATTTCAGGAGTAAATGTGAATACATTGATTCCGCTTTTAATTTTGTATCTTTTAATTCATTTTATTGATTTTTCCTAACTCAGTTTGCTCTTAGTTAACCTGTTAATATGCTGTTGATTTTTTGTTCTCTTTTCTTTTGTTAGCATGCTGCACATACTGATCTGGATAAGTCCACTTCATTTTTTGGTGTCTATGATGGTCATGGAGGTAAGGTTTGGAAAGTTTGGCTTCTTGGATTGATGGCAGAATGCTGCTTTTGCTACTTCATTAGAAATTACAAATTTTTTTTTAGGATGATTTATTTTACTTTTTTCCATTTCATCTTTCTCTTTTGGAGAGTATCTCACATTCCTATTCCTACTTCCTCTGTCTAATAAGGCATAGAAGACTATTATACAATATCTTCTAAAAGATAAGAGAGAGTAAAGAGGAAAAGGAAAAAAAATTTGAGAAGCCCTATATAATCAAATAGAAAAGCCAAACCAAGAATACCCTCCAATCTCTCTTAAATCTTAATATTCACAGAAGAGACACTTCTGCAGAAACCAAAACACAGTCCAAATAGTATTTTCTCTTTTTTCCAATAAAATTTATTTATTCTAGAGAAGTCATAAAACTAACCTTTGTGTTGCTTCTGGTTGTAGCTGATTTCAACTTTCAAGGGCACGATTTCAATTTTAAAGTGATTTCTCATATGATTACTTATATTACTTTAACTTAGATAACTGTAAACGGACATGGACTATAATCTGTGACATGCATGAAGACTCTAGCACATTACCATGTTCCATTGCATTCCATTTATACCACTGAAATCCACATGCTTTGGTTCTGGCTTCTCTAGATAACACCATATAGGGCTTCCATCTCTTGCTCAATTGGATTTTCTGCCATACTTCTAAACTGTGTCTGTACTTGTGCTCTATTTATTGAATTGTTTGTTTTCCTACATATCTTTTCAAACAGATAGATTCTGGTTATCCCATTCAAACCATTTTTCTGGTAGAGAAATCAGGGTCCATTTATGTTTATGCTCACTCAACTACTTGGGATTTTACTATGGAAAGCCATGTATTTTGACTTGAACCACAAATTTCAATAATTCCCAACAGAACAAGAGGAAAATACTACATAAATTATGTTTAATTTTAAATCAATGCGGTGTTATGAATGCTCACTTAATCCCAAAATTTCAGGTAAGGTGGTTGCAAAGTTTTGTGCGAAGTTTCTTCACCAACAGGTGCTCAAAAGTGAGGCAAACTTAACTGGAGATATTGGAACCTCTCTTCAGAAAGCCTTTTTAAGGTTAGATGTAAAAGATGATCACTTCTATAGTACTTAATGGCAGTTCCTCTGCCGGAATTCTGCAATTAAATGAAAAACTAGTTTCAATGTTTCATGCTTGCAAGGAGTTGAATTTTTGTGCTATTTAAGACCTTCAATTTGGATCAGCAGCTAAGATCTCGGTTTTGTAGTTCTTATTATGAATAATTATTTTTTATCTTTAATACACAGAAGTGTAGTTGACAATGGTCTCTCGCTCTCTCTCAAAGTTACTTAGATGTGTTTTATGCAGTTAAATAAATGGAAGAGTATGGAAAAATTATATGTATCTTTTTTAATGACAAGTTGTAGCCCCCTTACTAGTTGCTGATTATGGTGTGTCGTATTCATTAACATTTTATGGAGCAGGCATGAAGTATAGTGCAAAATATCTTATCTTTCCTGGTCTAATCGAGAAAGAATAAAAAGTAACTACATTGATTACTTATACATCTCACCCTGCACCCTAAAAAACCTAAAATAACAAATTTTAAACTGGTATTTTCAATATTTTGCAGAATGGATGAGATGATGCGTGGACAAAGGGGATGGAGGGAATTATCAATATTGGGGGATAAGTTAAACAAGTTTACTGGGATGTTAGAAGGGTTGATTTGGTCTCCACGAAGCAGTGATGGCAATTTCCAAGTTGATGATTGGGCTTTTGAGGAGGTAGGTATGACATTTGAAGAAGGATATCTTAAATATTTCTCTTTAATATCACTGCTTCATTGGATATACTTGGTAATTTGGTGCAAGGCATATAGCTTTAAGTAAAAATAAGCTTTTTTTATCATCTCACTAATTTGAATTTAATTATTGCAATCAGGGGCCTCATTCTGATTTTGCTGGACCAACTTCAGGAAGCACTGCCTGTGTTGCAGTTATCAGAAACAACCAACTTGTTGTTGCAAATGCTGGCGATTCGCGTTGTGTGATATCCCGGAAGGGCCAGGTAAACTTATAGAATGGAAATTCTTGGAACATGAAGTATGCCTATTGTCAACAAATATATACTTGTATACTTAAAGTACAAATAAACATATAATGCTGCTTCATATGTCTAAACACTGTACATTGGGAAATGTCTGCCACTTAATTTAGCTGGCCAAAAGTGTTGGGGGTACTTTTTTGAAGGCATAGAGTGTGGTTTGCCCCTTTTTTGTAGACTACATATTTTCGGTCTTTATTAGTTACAGAGCTTGTAGATTATTACTTATGTTGCTTTACTATGGCTGTTTTCTACAGGCATACAATTTGTCTAGAGACCACAAACCTGATCTTGAGATTGAGAAGGAAAGAATCTTAAAAGCTGGTGGTTTTATTCATGCAGGACGAGTTAATGGAAGTTTAAATCTTGCTAGAGCTATTGGTAATGTACCTATCGGCCAGTGAACTTTTTAAACGAATATTTAAGCTTTTCTTTATTTCCTTCTCATTTTTCATTTATAACCTGAGTGAACAGCCTGGACTGGGCTCCTGCATCTTTAACTAAGGATAATCCTTGAATTTGTGTACGTGATGAATAAAATCACTCACGAATAACTTTCTACTTGTATTTTGTATGTTTTATTTTGGTTCTTTACAAGAGAAAGAAATTGGTATGAAAACATATAATTGAAGATTTCAAATTTGTATATCTGTCTTCATTATGCTGATTTCTTTGTGAAGAGACAGATTCCTTTTGGGATTTTGAGGGGTGGGGTGGGTTGGAATAAAAATAGATTATAAAGTTTCATATTCTTTAATATGTTTCAATTTACTGCAGGTGACATGGAATTTAAACAGAATAAGTTTCTGCCTGCTGAAAAACAAATTGTAACTGCCAATCCAGACATAAACACTGTAAGTTTGTTACTGTGATTTAATTCAGCTAGCTGCCTCAATGATACATAGATGTGCCACCATTTCCATTTTTCTATATGATAGGATCCATAATAAAATGCATCTGTAAGGCTTACTACTTTAAAGTATTCAACTGTTATAACTGATATATTATTTTGTATTTGATATATTTTTTTATAGGTTGAGCTTTGTGATGAAGATGAATTTGTGGTGTTAGCTTGCGATGGCATATGGTATTCTTATGATTCCACATCTCCATGTGATTCTGGATGTTATGATGTATTTGGATGATGTCATTTACATTATTAAAATGTAATAACACCAATGGTATTTCATTCTAAGCACACTAGGCAGATAATGTTACGTGTGTCTTCTGTGGGTGGGATAAAATGAGTAAATTTTGCAAATCTCCTTTTAAAATTACACACCGATGCAAACACCTTTCTAGTTTCAGAAATCACAGAGCTGCCCTTCCCTATTTTCAGTTTCCATCAAATAAAGGCCTTCATTTACTTATTTTTAGATGGGTGTAAATTTAGGTCGGGGTATGTCAATGTCATCTACCAAAACATTGTCGACACCGAGTGTGATTTTGAAAATTGTAGTTTGCTTGCATATTCCCCTTCAGACTGCCTTTTTGAAAATAATTTGTTTCTCCGTATTATTTTCAGGGATTGCATGTCAAGTCAGCAACTGGTAGATTTTGTTCATGAGCAATTGCATTCGGTGAGTTCTTAGTTTTCACCCTTTTCTAACGGGATGATCATGTATTAACTCAATTAAGAAGTAGCTGTCGTACTTGTTCCCAAATTATGCTTATTGATTATATATATATTTAATGCAGTACTTAGTACTTTGCCGGATAAGAACTGTGCCATCTATGCTTGTCGTAGTTGGAGAGAATTAATAAAGGATGCCACTGAGTCATGTTTCTTACAATAGCCATTGTCTTTTACTCAATCTCTAGCTTATCACTTAGTGCACTTCTCTACAATATCCATCGTCTTTTACTCAATCTCTTGCTTATCACTTAATGTACTGCTTTACAATAGCCATTGTCTTTTACTCAATCTCTAGCACTGTGCCATTTCTGAAAAAATCAGTAAATGTGTTGTGCCTGAATTTTCTATGAAGTGATTATTTTATCTGTGGCAGGAAACGAAACTTTCTGCAGTGTGTGAAAGGGTACTTGACCGGTGTTTGGCACCATCTACTGCTGGTGGTGAAGGATGTGATAACATGACCATGATCGTGGTGCAGTTCAAAAGACCTGCTCAGTCCAGTGCACCAGCAGAAGAGCAATCCTCTTCAAACGGACAGGCTGAACCTGAAACAAAACTAGAGAGAAGTGACAGTTAGTATTATTCCGCAGTGACAGTTCAAAATATTGTATCACGTATATATTACGTATATGTAGTGTGCTACAGGGATTAGAATGCGTCCGCACGGTCATTTTCCTTTCATCCCACATTATACACAACTGCTATTCCGATTACCGTAAAGAATATCAGTTTTTCTCCCGTTTCTTCTCGCGTCTACTTTTGACTCTAAAAAGTCTGTTCTGCATGTTCAACATGCGGCTACAAATATCAGTAATCGTAATTATAATCAACAACCTGCAACAATGCCACTATGCTCTAGCTCAGTAAAGAGTGTTTATGCTAAAGAGCAACAATCTAAAATGGGTGAGGTCTTATTGACGTTAAGAAATTTTTTTAACACTTCTTTTGATACAAAGCTTTTCAATATACTTTCTGTGATTGATTTATTTTTTTTAAAAATCAATCACCTAGTAAATTGATAGCCTTAAAAAGGGTGTTTAAAAGTAAATCAGTCATTGACAAGTATATAAAAAGAGTCTATTATTAGCATGCATTTACACAATGACATGTGTCTATGATGAAAAAAACTTCTACTTCGACTCTTCTATTGTCCAGGTAACGAGGATTAGGTCCACATTAGGTAACAGAAAATTCTTACTTGTGAGTGAGGTGTATGGGAGCAATTTGTTGGGTATTCCAGCAGAGTCAATTGTTCTCATGCATACAATTACACGCTTCTGGCTGGTTGTTCTCGGTTTTAATGGACTAGAGTTTTGTATATTTTTATTTGGATAAAATGGTTTTTTTCTCTCATCATTTTATCTTGATTTTTATTTTTAATGTCTGATAAATTTTGTTATTATTATTATTACTGTTTTTAATTCTTGATATTAATTTTAATTAATGATGAGACAAACATAAATTGTATGTAAAAATTATCTGTTTAAATTTTTGGTTGTTTTTAATTGTTACAAATATTTTAATAAGTATAAATGTTTACTTTTATAATATTTTTTGTGGTTTAAAAATTTTGATGTTTGAAATTTTGATTTTTTTTGTAATATTTTTAACAGTTTTAATCATATCAAAAAATTTGTAACAAGTAAAAATCATGTGAAAACTTAAATAAAAAAATTTAAGCACAAATGATGAAATTAACATTAAGATTAAAAATAAAATAATCTATGAAAGGCTAAAAATAAAAATTAAGATAAAATAAATGACAAACATTTTATCTTTTTTATTTTCTTGGTAAAGCTATGCAAATTTTAGGTTGTACAATAAGTCATTTATAGGATTTAAAAGCTTATTGAACTTTAATAATATAATCAAATATTTAGATGGAGGAAAACAGTAAATTTCTTATTTAAACAAAACCTCTTTTGTGATTTGAATTATTAGTTATTTTGATTTTTATCTAGTTTATTTTTAAGGACTAACTTTTAGTTGTTGATCAACAAACAAATGAAATATCATTATCTAGAGTAATATTAGCCCCAAACACACTCTTCTAGTGATTAATTTTTCAATTTAGAAACACCACTTAATAAATCAAAAGTTAAATACATAAACATAAAAAACACTGTTCAAAGTATTACATTTCACCTCAAAGTATTATTACATTTCACCGCAAATCACAATTTAGTCTAAATTGTAATAAGTCAAAATAATCTCAAGTTTATTTAAAATAAAATACAAAAAGTAATATAAATTCAATATACTTTCAATTCGGTCTGATTCGATTCAATTTTGAACATAAGATCTGAAAATCAATCCAAACTGAATAAACGGACAACTTTTTTTTGTCATCAGTTTATTTAGTATTCGATTTCTTGAATTAATTTGACGGTTTGAAATAGTTTTTCAAATAAATTTCGAAATATCCCAACGTTCACAAAACTTAAAGATCTTCGATGTGGTACCAACGGGCACTAGAAGCCCTTGCATTTTTATACAAATCTTGGTGTAAGGTATCCTTATGTATTATACATTTTCATCATTAGTTTACATCTTGATGCGATCGGATCACATCTCAATTCCCTTATTTTCCCCCTTTTCCCAGTAGCATACACTTCCACCCCTTCTCCATTCCCACCTCTCTATCATTAGGCCCGAAAATCACAACTATGTAGTAGGGAAGCTCATGCCTGCAATCACGAAAAAGGAAATTTTGTATGAGCTTAAGTAATCCCAAGCACATAATTTGTATAGGAAGCATGAATTATATTTATGGGCCGAAATACTTACAGTCTAATGTACAGAATCGGTCCTCAAAAGTTATTGCCTGTCAGTACCAGGAGACTTTTTTTACACAAGTAATTGTCAGCATTAATCAGCAGGAATTTCCAGAATGATACAAATAATTTGCATACCAATCATTAACTGAAAGATTGGTATGCAATTCCAATCTCCATGGCCATTTCTAAGGCGAAGTGACCCTAGAGAAACAACAATGATGAAAAAAAAAGTCAATAAAATAAAAATGAATAAATAATACATATACTGATAATATGAAAGTCTTTTACACAGTAATCAACTTAAAAATCATATCTAGGATGATTTTTAATTAGTTGACATGCAAAAAGCTTTTATATTGAAAATGTATATTTACAAATAAAAGAATAAATCATATATACACTAACAATGTAAAAACTGTTATATAATCACAAACTGCTATACATGATATATACTTTTATAATAATTATCTTAAAAGTCATTTTAATGATGATTTCTTATTAGTGTCAATTTAAAACCTTTTACATTGATATTACATACCTATGAAGCTACAAATAATATATAATGTAAAATCAAATTATGCTTCCATAAAACCATACAGTATTAACAGTTACCTTCATGCCTCCCTCCCTTTTGAGATCGGGAACAGAAGAAAAGGTCCCACGAGATAACTCCGTAAAATCAACATTTATTAGGCAATTGAGCAAATGTTCCTGCATTGGGGCTACACCCCACAACCATCATCTTCTTGAAGACAGAAAAGGCTCGATCTTTGTTTCCTGACATACTATGCCCACGAATAAGAGCATTATAAGTGAAGACATTAGGTTCAAGACCCATAAGTTGCAGTTCCTCAAACATCTTTCCCGCTTGGTCCACCATTCCAGCATTTCCAAAATGGAGAATCAATGTATTGTAAGTATAAAGATCAGGAGAAATTCCCCTATTCTTCATTTCCCTTAAAAGAGAAAGAGCTTCCTCCAACCTACGCAATTTTCCAAGACCATTGATCATAAGATTGTAAGAAACGGTATCAAGATCAAGGCCAGTTAACTTTAGTTCCTCAAAGTAGTACACAGCATCATCAACTCTACTAGTCATGAACAAACATTCTACAAGAATGGTATAAGACTTCAAGTCTGGCCTTATCCCTTCTTTAACCATCCTTTTGAACAAATCACAAGCAATATCGACATTGCCTGCTTTCCCAAATCCATTGATGAGAATATTATAAATAGCACAGTTCGGCTTGCATTGATAGTCTGACATCTCCTCAAAAATCTTCATTGCTTCCTCCGATCTTCCAGCCTTCAAAAGGCCATCTATAAGAGGGCCGTATGTACAAGGAGTGGGAGAAAAATCACCACTTATGATTTCATAATATAAATCTAATGCCTTGTTTATGCTATTAGATTTCACAAGGGCAGAGATGATAATATTATGGGTTATAATATTGGGCTCGCATCCCCTACAAAGCATGTCATCGTACAGTTCAAAAAGTTCATCAATCCTCTTAGATTTGCCATGAGCATCAAGCAGCAAGTTGTAGGTGAAAATATTTGGCCAACAACCTGCATTCTTCATCTCAACAAAAAGTTTCAAAGCTGCTTCAGTGATATTACATCCAAGAAGCCCATCCATCAAGCAGTTATATGATTCTGGGGTTGGGTGAATTCCCAAAGTTTTGAATTTATCAAACAAATTTTGAGCATCTAGAGCCTTCTTCTGTTTACACAGGACTCTAATTAGAGGTAATATCAAATTATCATCCTGGCAAATAGAATTGCTTACCAATCCTTCAGCAAATGAAACGGCCTCTTCTATTTCAGCTTCAATCAAAATACATTCCATTAATTCTCCCCAGACTTGATTGCCTGTCTGTAAACCTGACTGACGTACAAATTCCAAGACAATCTTGATTGCATCCTCAATCTTTCCATCCTTTACAACACCAGGAAGGAGGGTGTACAGAGTTACATGATCAGGGGAGAGAAATTTCTTCATTTGATGGTAAAACCAGAATGCATAACCAGCTCTACCATCTTTGAGCAAGCCATGGATGATAGTGTTATACGTCAGAACATCAGGACTACAGTTCATAATTGTCATTCTACAGAACATTTTCAAGGCCAAATCAACTGCATCGTTCTTGCAAAGACAATCGAGGAGTACATTAAAAGTCACCGTGTTTGGAGGGCATCCAGAATCTTTCATACTCCCAAACAAATCAAGGGCCTTTAAGAGTTTTCCCTCTTTCCCTAAACCAGTAAGTAAAATGTTGTATGTCACAACTGTAGGAGCTAGCTTCAGATCCTTTAGTCTCCCAAACATTTTCCATGCCTCATCAACTCGGTCAGCCTTGTAAAGTGTGTCGATTAAAGAATTAACTACAATTATATCTGGTTCACACCCTTCACTTAACATCTCAGTCAAAAGTTTTGTGGCTTTGTCTATTTGCCCGGCTTTGCTGTAGCACTTCATCATCATGTTATAGGTTACTGAGTCTGGTGAAAGCCCACAATTGTGAAGATCATTGAATATATCTTTTGCTTCTCTGATCCTACCCATTTCAGCAAGACTATATAAAGATGCATTACATGCTGCTATACTAGGCATAATGCCTCTGTTTTTCATTTTTTCAAAGGTGTCAAGAGCCTTTTCAGGATCACCCAACTTTCCATAATAGTCAATGAAAAGAACGTATGAGTAAGCAGTAGGTTCAACACCCAAAGATTCCATGTTGTTGAAAAGCTCCAATGCCTCATCTAATCTTCTCAGGTTCAACAGTCCAGAGATCAACGTGTTGTAAGTATGAAGATTTGGAAAAATTCCTTTCACTCTCATCACATCTAACATATCAAATGCCTGATCAACTTTTCCAGACTTGCATAAAGCCTCAACAAGTATAGTGTAGGTAACCACATCAGGAGCATAACCATCAGCCTCCATCTCACTCCAGAATCTTTTCACTGTTTCCAAGTCACCATAGTTACCAAACTTGCCCATTAAAGTAATGTAAGTTATCAGATCTGGTTTATGACTGCTAGCTCTCATCTTTGTATATAATTCCTTAGCCTTATCTAGTTTCCCTGCAGCACAAAGCGCATCAATTAGAACTGTATAAGTGACAACATCAGGTCCACATCCTTCATCATCCATTGTCTTTAAAATCCCATATGCATCATCAATTCTCCCGGCCCTCCCAAGCACTCTAATACATATGGTATATGTGTAGATATTTGGCCTCAAGCCCAAAGTTTTCATCTCTTCCAATAAATCCATAATGGTTCCGGTGTCCCTTCTCCTTCCCAATGCTACCATCAATGCTGAGTAAGTCTTCATGCTAGGCTTCATCCCTTCCGAGATCATTCTTTTGTAAACCTTCAAAGCCTCTTTACAAAAGCCAGGTTGGAGCAGGAAATGAATCAGTCCATTATATGAATATGCATTCAAGACAAACCCAACTTGCCTCATTTTTCCAAGTGCAAATGGTGCTTGTCGAATCCCACCTTTAATCGAAAGAGCTTTAAAAATAGTCAGGTACGTATTCGGGTTCCTGTTAATTACTTGTTTTTGCATCAAATCAAAGACAAAAGCCATATCCTCAACTCTTCCATGAACCCTCAAGAACTCAAGCATGTAATTGCATGTTTCAGGGGTATGCACAATATTAGGCAACTGAGAAACCATCTTAAAGTACGAAAGAGCAGAATTTGGATCAGAAGTAGACTTCAGAACGCCAATAATTTCTTCAGAAGACACTCTACTTTTGCTCTTACCATTTACCAGAACTACCTCACGCGCACATTTTGTCTCAAACACACGAAGACCCAATTGTCTCTTTCCATGTTTCTTCCAATTTAGCGAAGACCCATTTGGAAAAGATTTCATTTTGACAAATGGGGTCCCTCCAAAGAACCCATTATAACTCATAACATAAACATTGGTGTCATTAAAAGCACAACAAGACGACAAACTGCTACTACGCATGGTTGAAGAACAGAGCACTAAGACAGCCATAGAAACGGAAAAGTCCAACAATAAACGAAAAGAAAGTCTGAAATTCAGAACAACAACATCGAAAATTAGATTATAGCAAATCAAAGGAGTATGAACCTGTCACCGAAATTGAGTGTGTAAAATGAGCAGAGCAGATAGTAATCTTCAATCAGAGACAGAGACGCAGGCAAACATCAAAAGCGCATAATTAGCTTTGCTGTTCATATACCATCAAATTTTGGTTTAGGATATTTTTGCCACCAAAATATCAGCACGTTCTGGGTAAAGTTTACCCTTGTGATTGTGAGGTGACAGGTGAGGATAGAATTATCGGCGAAACTTTATATCAATTATCATCACATTAAATATCTATACGTTTATTAGATGAATGCTAATCAGCCTTTTAAAATGTAGACATGTATACGAAAGTGAACCGCTAGTTTCGCCCCATCGATGAGGTTGAGTAGTATCTACAAAGTCACAAATTCTACCTTTGCTTTTATACATAGAAAAATAATATTGAAGACTAAAATTCATTTTTGTTTCTTTATTTTTTTAGTTTATTCTTTTTTCTAAAAAATTTACTTTTGTCTTTAATATTTTAAAAACAGTTCAAATTAGTTTTTATTATTGCATTCATAATAATAAAAATATTAATGGATCATTTTAAACATTAGTAAAATTTAAAATAGTACTTTTAATCTTCTTCTAGTTAACCAATCTGAACTAGGTTTAAATTTTTTTAAATTAAAATAAATTTGTTAAATGACACAAAGGATCAACTTATTAGTATTTTCACCATTTTGCTATTTTTGAAGTATATTTTACATCATATGCAACATTTACTATAATAAGATCTTTTGCTATTTCTAAAGTATGAGATATAATAGAGTTGTTAAATTGTTTAATTGCACACTATTTATTAACATTTGTATTAGAAATCTCATTAAAACATCTAAATACTAAAACAACAATTGGTTGTTACATTAAAAGATAACAACTTTAGGAATCTTTTCCTTTAATTAAGTAGAGGAATTATATCATATTTTTATCTTAAAAGTTTAAAGTTAAATTAAAGAGTTTTATAATGTTTTGTATAGAAAAAAATGAACATGATTATGCATTAGTGGAGTTGTAGTAGTAGGCATAAAGATTGATTATTGTTTATCAGAAAACATTAAATATCTATATGTGCCAAAATAGTGAAAATATTTAATAAATGGATTGACTTTGATCCTTTATGCAACATTTTAAAATTTTAATATAATTAATTGTTATAAAATTTGGTATAAAAAGATATTAGTATAAGAATTTATTTGATAAAATATATTATTTGAAATGTTTGCATTATGATATATTAAATTTAATCAAAATAATTATATTAAATATTATTAAATATTTGTTACCAACACTTAAATTTGATTAAGTGACAATGTCGTACTATCTTTGTGCATAAAAGGAATACATTGAAGTGAAATTTTGAGTTATAATATTTCTTTCTCTTTTTCTTTGTTTATACATTTATATAATAATAAAAAATTTGTCCGTTGTTACTTGTTTAAAATTGGCCAAAAGCCTTTCAACAAATTTGTACGTTGTTACTCTTGAATTATAATGTCATGTTCTCCCTCAACATAAGAAGTTTCATTAATCAAAACTTGATTAAAAACCAAATAATAACATCACCACTCTTGACTATACATAAATATTCTCTAAGTCACTTTTGACTTCTCATCAAGTATTCTTTTACTATCATTTTTTACTACAAACCTTATTCACTTGATTAAGTAATTATAAATATTTTTTTTACACTAAGTTATTTTTGACTTTCACATATCTTTACAAAATACAATTTATCACCATGTAAGGATATGAAAATTTAGTACAAATTATAACTTAACAGAGTTAATGATATAAAAGATTTACAAAAAAAAAAATAATAAATTTAATAATACAAGACGTATGAGAGTTTAAGATTAAGTTCATTAAAAATGTTCGTATTTCACTAACTTCTTCAAAAAATTTTATGCATTTGTATTTGTAGGTAGAAATGAAATATGTTAATTATGACTTAACGTTATTCTTTTTTGTTCTCATTCTACATTAAATACACGATTATTCTTTACATATTCATACTATAGGAGTTTAGTCATACTCAAAGGAAAAATAATATATTTATCTTTTGTATTTTTCTCTCTTTGTGAGTTTTGACAAACTAATTACTCTTTTTCTCTGAACATTCATATTTCAATTTTTTATGATAGACTTTATAGGTCAACAATATTTTAATTTAAAAGTTTGTTTATCTTCATCATGAATGTTGTTTTTCATTAAATGCTCATTTAAATTTAAATATAATAAAAACAATAAGGATAAAATAAGAAGGAAATTGTGGTTACAACTATTTTAGACATTTGAAAACGTGTAACATTTTTTATGACATAATAGATATGTAAGTAGAAAATAAATCTAATGTTACTTTAAGATATATGTTGATTTATGACATATTTTCATATCCTACATTTAGGATGTATAATTTTTATAAAAATATGTTGGTCATAAATTCTACAAAATATAAACTAGACATATTCAGTATTTTTAGCGCTACAAACGTCTAACGTTTTTCACTTATGTTTTACGCGTCTAAGTTAAGGAATTACTACATTTTCATTGTTTAAGATATATTATTGTTAACATATTTATCAAACTATTAGTATCCATTAAATTATAATATTATTTTGTTATCATCAAAATTATAAAATTTTTAAAAATCTGATATTCGTCAACATCTTTAATTCTAATAAATATTATTCCTAAATATTTATTAATGATTTTACTTAATTATTTTTTTATTTTTGGTTTTAAAAAATCTTAACCCAAATAAATATCTCAATTTTATATAATCATCATATGTTTTACTAAAATATTATTTTATTATTATCATTATCATCTTTCCTCAATCTAATATTAGCAACTAAATAATAAAATAATAATTTAAAAAAAATTACAAATTTAAAATCACAAGCACCTGATGAGTACACAGAAAAAAAAAACTATGTAATCACAATATTTTAAAAATAAAATTTACGTTATAATTATTGACATTATCATCTATCTTAATTAAAAACTCAATGATAGTAAATAAAATAAAAATTAATGCTCTTCGTCTTGTAATAACAAGTACTTATATTAACACAGGAGAAAAAATAGGTAAAACATTATAAGGTAGTACTATTTATTGAAAATTTAATTTCTTTAATTGATGTATTAATTTTTTTTAACAAGGAAAGTTCATAGAAAAATTAGGATCTAAAATTTAACATTATAATATATTATACATATGAAATATAAATTGTTATTTTTATTTTCTTTCATGTTTTATTTTAAATATAAGAATTAATAAAATCTTTAATCAACTATTTATATTGTATAATAGTAAGTGATAATTTAAAAGTTATTATACTTTATGATACATGATTTATATCTAACACAAAATTTTTATTATTTTAATTCATAATATTTAATTCAAATTTTTATATTTTAAAATTTTAAAATATTTTATATCATTGTCCAAAAATGAATATACATGACATGGGTCCCTTGAATGTAAGGTTTAATTTAAATATATATAGTTAAAAATATCATTTCATAAAATATTTTGTTTTATTTTTTTATTATAATTAAGAACCTTTATCTTAAATTTATTGAAATATTATCCTAAAATAATAATTTAAATTACTGTCTTACCTAATACATAATTAATTTTATTTTTCTAATTTATTATTTTTAAAAATCTTGGCCTACCAAATATACAGTCAAATATATATTTATAATGAATAATTAAAAAACATTATATTTTAATTTAAAAAAATCTTAATAAACTTTTAAAAATATCTATATATTTAAAATGGTCATAGCACTCTAGCTTGTGTAAATGGATAAATCATATGTTATAAATGTGAAATTTATGTTTTAAAATATAACTTTGTATTTTAATAATTTAATTTTATTAAAGTCATGTTTTAATTAAAGATTTTTAAATTAAAGTCGTGAATTAAAATAACATTATTTTTTTATGTTTTTTAGGATAACTAAACAAACCAAATTGTATTCATAAAAATAGCTTTTATACTAAAACAACTAAAATTGTGTATTAAAATAAAAAATAAAAAATAAAAATAAAAAACTAAAATAAAAAATATTTTCTTTTTCATAATCAAAATTATATTTAAGTCATAAAAAAAGTAATCATATTCAAGTCACAACTTTAATTAATTAAGGTAATTATAAAATAGTTAAATTGATTAATCTTTTATTTTTAATCTCTAAACTTTATTTGATTGATCTTGATTATTATTTTTATTTATTTTTATCTTTATTATTAAATATTTTTATTAAATAATAACATGATAAATAATTTATAACATTTTTTTATGATATTTAATCTCATAAATTGTTTGGCTAAACCGCCAGAAATTGCTTCTAAAACACTACTGCCAAGAAATATCCAAACATTATATAGATTTAAAATCCAAAACCAAAAGTTTACATATTAATTAAGGGCTTCTGCATATTAATGAATTTCAAACCAAACCCACAAAGAACTCATATTTTCATTCACCTCATGTGTTTCTTCTGCAGTAATGGAACTTGGTCATTTGTTGTCTACGCATTTCGAAAATAATGATGATAAATTAAAAAAAAAATGCAATTGATTAAAATAAAGAATTCTCAAGATTAAAAATATTGAAAACCTATTCAAATAATTTGGAAAGGTATGTTTGAAAAACATAATAACTTTGATTCCAAAATCATGGATGGTTGGAATAAAAATAAACAAATTCAATTGTCATTTTCAAATATTAGGGGTCATTTAAACATACTTCCTAATGGAGTTAAATGCAAATGAAAAATAAAAGAGATGTGTAACTGAAATTCACTTAAAATACACGACTTATGCTTGAAAAACACAATACATTTAAAGTTTTATTTATTATGAAAAACATACCTGTTATTGAATTGTTTGACTAAGTATCTCATGTTGTAGTTTATCCTAGCTAAATATTCCTTAACACTCGTAATTTTATCAAATAAAAATATTGTAATTCTTTCCTAAAAATTCATACTATCTTTTTTGAGACAAAATCACAGAGAACATAATTTGTTTTTTTTTTAAAACAGTGACACAACTTAAACATGGTTAGTGTATTCCCAAAGTCAACTGGGGTTAAATTGCCCTAATACCAATTAAATGCAGCAGTAATTTTCATATGTCTAATTGCTAACCCAAGTAAACGTCACACTCATCTTGTCACCAAACTGTCGAGTAAATCCACAGAAGAAAATGTAGCAAAATGAACACTTCTTGTGTTAGAATAAATATATATAATTAAGTAATTTAGACATATAAATCATCAAAAAACCACCTTTAACCGCATAAAACACTGAGCTAAATACAAAATATACGATTATTGAGTATAAAAGAAAATAAAATGCCAAACTTTAAACTTTTTTCATATATGAGATATATGGACATATATAAGCTCACAGTATCATATCAAACACTAAATCGTCAAGAATTCATTTATATTCAAACAAAATTACACTCGTATAATTTAGACACAAAAAAATATTTGGTCAAAAGAGAATAATATATTCAAACAAAACTTCACCCATATAATTCATTTATATTCAATTCGATTTGATGTTTTATATTTAAAAATATACATTGTTATTGTAAAATATATTTTAATTTTAATTTTATACTTTTTTTCTTTTATGATTTCAATCTAGATATTTTGAGTTATGATCGAATCAAATTCAAATTGAAATATAAACTAAAAATATTATTTTGATATATTGTGTTTTTGCAGTTTTTCATTTTAGTTTGTTGTGACATTAAATTTATTATATATTTTGACAATTTATTTTTATAACTCAAAACCACTATAAATTATTATACTTTAATTTTGAAACTCCAATATTATGTAGAAGAGGTATAGTCTCCATGAATTTGGATTCAAGATATAACATTTTTTTGGTAATTTTTTTTAATTACCAAAAAAAATATTAAATATCTATTAAATATTTTAAACCTTTTTTTTTATGATTTTGAGTTAAACCGTCATAAAATATAATAAATTAATATCATATTATCGTTAATTGATGGAATAATCATTTTAAATCCATTAATAAATATAAATAATTAAACAAAAAATACCAAAATAAAAAAACACAAAAATATAAAAGATAAAAATAATTTTTAGTCTTAAATAAATGATCCATTTAAAATTTTAGATCAAATAAAAAAACAAATAAATTTGTCCTATAACGTGTCTATAGTCAACCTCAAAACTCTAAGACCTCAAACACCTAAATGTTGTATTTAGTAGAGGAAGAAAAAGTAAAGGCGGAAGTAAGTAGATGAAAAAGAAAAAAATATACATGATAAAAATAGAGGTTGTTAAATAAAAAAAAATTAAATTAAAATTTTTTAATAAATAAAAATAATATTAAATAATTTTATTATTATTTTATCATCATTATTATTATGATTCTTTGACTAAATATTATTCTTATAATTAATATTACTGTTTTAATTATTGTTATTTATTTTATTATTAATATATTTTGTTATTATTATTATACATAATTGATTGTTTATTTATATTGAGAGAGAAAAAGAAATGAAAATTTAAGTTATTATTTCAAAAATAACTTTAATCATTAAATCTTAAGAAAATGAGCAACAAAAATAAAAGATGGTTCTATTAGAATTATTTTTCATCTTAATCGTTCATTTTCTTAAAATTTAATAATTAAGATTATAACTATTAAATTTTAAAAAAATAATGATAAGAACGAAAAATATTTTTTTTAAAATAAGTTTTTGAATAACATAATCTTTCTCTCTCTATATAATAAGTTATATGTGTGTGTGAAAAGTGTGTTAAAAATGTTATTTTACAATTTTTTTTGTGATTTTCTTCATATATACGTAACAATTTTTTTTTTAATCCCACAAAATTTGTAAACATTTTAGACTTAACTATAAATTTATAATTAAAAATAAAAATTTTAATTTTAATTTTTTTTATTTTATTATTAAGCTTTTTTATTTTAATTTATATTATATTTTAAATTATGATATAACAACAATATTTACAAATTATTGATTTGTTATATCATAAAAATCTTACAAATAGTTATCTTAAATTTTTTTTATCACATTACATTTTTAAATTTTTATTAAGTAATTTAATATTATTAATTATTTAACTCAACTCATAAGAATTTAAAAATATTATTTATTAAAAAGTTATTGAATTATTAAAATAATTATTACGATATCATTGATAATAAAAAGTTAAAAAAATTAAGAATTATATTTAAATAAAAAATTTAATAATATTTGACCTGTAACAAACTGACTAGAAGCGAAAAAAATCATATATTTATTTGCATTTGATCGCTGTTCCACGTTAAATAAGCTGTAACAAGACAAAATATAGACCTCTCTAAGAATTTCTAAATATTTTATAAAATAATATTAATACGAAGTGGTTTCCCTCCAAAATATGGAAGTGAAAATTCTCCTTTATTATTTGCGCTTTGATTTTGATTTCACATCCTAATGGAGGGGCATTTTAATTTGGTGTCGCATCTTTTGAACTTCTCCAGTTTGCATTATTCACTGTTAGCACTCTGATCACTGCATTAGGGTTTTACTCCAAATACATCATCCATCAATACCGTGCTTTGGAAGAAGATTTTAAAATTATTAAAAAAGAAAAAAGAAAAACAGAGATACCACTCCAATGGCTGAGGGTTCTTCGCTTCACTCTCAAACTTCATCACCCCCTGCCGGTAATCCTCCATTCTTTCTTGCTTTGTTGTTGTTATTATTATTATTGTTTTCTTGTAATCTTTTTTATCTGTTACTTCGATGATTTTGATTATTACTTGTTCCGTTGAAGCATAAAGAGAGAATGAAATACAAAAGTCGAATACAACGATTAGGTTGTTCTTTGATCGTATTGAATTTAATGTTTAGGGTGCTTAATCTGTTCGATAGGCTCTATTCCATGATCATCTATGATGGGTCTGATTGTAAGTATGCACCAGGTTCAGTTGAAATGTTTTTACATAGGAAATGTGTGTAAGTAATTAGGGAGTAATTATAAAAGTTATGCATATCATTCTGCATGTGGAAGATTATTGATAGAATCATAGAAGTAGCTTAGACTGATAATAATGTTGTTTGGCCACAATTAGGATATAAAGTTAAAGATGTGAATGAAGATGACCCGTCTTGGGAAACCGAGCTCTTTGAGGACACCTTAGTGCTCAATAGTGCTTTCACTGAAACAGAGGTTGAAAATCTCAATTTGGACACTGAGATTGTAGAGGATTCTGAGTCTGCAGAGGACTTGACAACTGTTACAATGTGCGAGTATGAACAAGTTGTGCTTGATAGTGAGGATGAAGAAATGAATGATAGAGATGTTGGCAAAGGATTTCTTAAGGATGAAACCAGTCCAACACTGAAAATTCCTTCGACTCTCGTTCAAAAGAGACAGCCCAAGTCACCTTGTGAGCAAGTAGGTGCAAATGCCATCACTTTTGAGAAGTCTACCGCTGGTATGTGTTTATGTACATTTTAATATTGATTACCTCGTTTCTGTCTTTGTAATTATTTTTGCTTATTTTTTTTGTGTGGTATCGATATGAGTTATGCTTATTTGACTTACCATACACTGAAGTAATTGTTTATGGAGCACTTCACGAATGATCAGCTTTTCCAGATCATAATCTGCTTGAAGGGGACAAAGGAGCTTTGGTTGATGCTGACAGCTTTGATGACAACAACCATTTATATCCACCTGCAATGGTAAGTCACATTAACTCACCAGAGCCTGGGGATTCAACCCAAGCTGCACTTGGCTTTGTGGATCAGTACTTGTCATCAAACGATGTGGACTTGTTTCAAGGAATTCTTTGTGGAAAGACCACTAGGGAGAAATCACCTCATTTCCCGAGTGCACGAGGATCACTAAATCTGGCTAAGAAGATTAAAGCTCAAGCTCAAAATGAAGAAAAAGAACATTTCAAATGGGTTGACAGTTGCCAATATGACAAGGTTGATATGTTTGGTAAAAAAGTTGAAGCATCTTCAAATTTTGGAAGATACAAACAGATATATACAAGAAGAAGACAGAAAAAAGGTGGCCATCTTCAGAGCCAAGGAAACTGTAGTACAAGTAATAGATGTGATGAGAAGTTAGGCCAAGGACCGAGAATGACAACCGAAAATAATAACTTTCTCAAGGAATTGGTTATTCAACCAAGTGCTATTAGAGAGAATGTTAATGTTTATTCCAGTGTAACACCTATAGAAGACATGTACGATATTGGTTTAGACACACAAATGGCTGCTGAAGCTATGAATGACTTAGCCCTTGTGCCCCCTTCTGGCTGCCAGTTCAATGATACTCATCAACCATTAGATGGCTCTTTGAGCGATTTGACAGAAAATGGAGCTCATCTGAAAAATTCTTCATATATTCAGAATCCTGGTTTACATTGTATCACAATAAAATCAAATAAGAAAAATAAATCTTCCTCTAGATTTAGTAAAATAACTTGTAGCTCATCTTGCAAGCGCATTGACAAGCAGGAGCCAAATCTTGTCTCAGGGAAAATGAAAAAAAAGATGAAAAGCCAATCAACTGCTGAGGGACAGTTTGAAATTAGTACTAGTTTGCCAATACACAGTAAACATGTATTGCTTGAAGACGTTTGCTCACTGGTAGAGAATACAAGTTTCCAACCTGCTGCCCATGAACCTGAAAATTTGAACAATGAGAGCAGACAGACAAGAATCAAAGATCAACCAAGCCATCATACAGAGAGGAACAATAATGTCAAGGAGAAGGGTATTAGACACAAGAGGAAAGAGAATGGTTTAGTGACTGATCCAGTGAAGTTGGGTGTTAGGACAAAGCGTCTTAAATTGCCTACCAATTCATGTGCAGTTGCTAGGAAAAGCATGTTAAATCTTCAGGCTCAAGTTAGTCCACAGTTATCTGCAACCAGCAGTTTTTCAAGGACTGATTCTTGGGTTTATCCAAAAAGATCGAGAGGGAAAAGAAAGGGGGCTAGTTTGGGAACCAATCTTGATGCACCAACAATTTTATATATTGATGGAAAAGAAAACAATGTCTTCTCCACTGGAAATCTAGAGGACCAAGCGGATGTAGATAGATCATGTTTTCCTCACACCCGTCCACTCTGCAATGCTTCATGTGTTGACAATGACAGATGCTTGTTACAGGGGAACTTTGTTCAACCAGGTTCAGCTGGTGATGCAATGAAGATTGAAAACCTGCATGATATGCATCCCTTATTGATGGCACATGTTGAAATATCACCAAACCAGAGTGTTGCACAATTGAGATCAGAAATTCCAGCTACAGTTACTGCAAGCGAAGGCATAAAAATTTCAAATGCTAACCAAACATACACTAAGCATCACAAAAAGCCGTGTGAAAAAAACCTGCCAAAGACTTCACTTTTGAAAGAGCTTATCAGATTAGGAGTTCCCGAGGCCACATCAGACATGATGTGGAAAGATCTAAGACATCGAAGAGATATGACAGATGTTCGAGTTCTGTTTAGCCAGCATTTGGATGACAGTATCATCAAGCAGCAAAAAAAGGTTAGCCATTGATTTTATGTTTATGATAGGAGATGCTTAATATTAGTATGATGGGTAGTGACTGTTATTTTCCCTACTTGCAGATCTTGGCACGTCTCAACATATCTGTTGCATCAAGTTCAATGGAGGCCACACATTTCATAGCAGACAAATTTACACGCACAAAGAATATGTTGGAAACAATGGCTCTTGGGAAATTAGTCGTGAATCACTTATGGCTTGAGAGCTGTGGACAAGCCAACTGTTATATTGACGAGAAAAATTACATTCTGAGGGATATGAGAAAGGAAATGAAAATAGGCTTTAACATGCAGGTTTCTCTTGCTCGAGCAAGACAGAGGCCACTCCTAAAGGTATTCGTATAAACTTCTGTTAGTTATGCCCAAAGGCTTATGCATTCATCGTATTACCTCAATCTGGTTGCTTGCCTCTACAGAATAAAAGAGTCTACATTACGCCACATATTAAACCTGATAAGGAAGTGGTTGCAAGTTTGGTCACAGCAGTTCATGGCCAGGTATGCCTACTCACCTGTGCATGCCACTCTACAACTGCACCTGACCTGTGGCAGCAATATTAAGCGCGTTTGGGCTATTAATATATGGAGAACCCTACCTTGACCACATTTTCATAAATTTGTTCATTTATAAATTGTCTTCTCACTTCAGGTAGTTGATGAAAGTGAGGTGTGCGCAGACATGAATGATAATATCTTTAATGATCTGTTGATTCTTTCTTGTGAAGATGACTACACATTATGCCACCGTTTCCTTAAGAGAGGTGCTGAACTTTACCATAATCTTCTTGATAAATAATGCAGTTATGATTCAGTGTTTATTCATGTTTCGTAACTCTAATGGACTACACAAATTTACAGGAATTGCAGTTTACAGTTCAGAGCTTGTTCTGAATGGAATTGTAATCCAAAAATTGGAACTTGAGAGGTATGATGACATATGGAAGTCATTTTTCCTATAAATTTCTATTCTTTTTTGTCTGCAACTCTGTATGCACAAGGAATTTTTTTTTCTACTTTATTCTTTTCTGCCTTTTTAACCTAGTTTGATATATTATCCTAGCTGCATAAATGTCACCTTTGATCTCAGCCATCTATAGCTGTTTTCCCACTACAATGATTTGTTGGCTTGAACTAAAATCACCTAAGAATGACTTAAATATTGAGTTCAAAGTGATTTCCAGATACCAAGGGTGTAAAATGCAAAAAATAAAAAATTGTGTTAAAAGCACGTTGGGCTGTTGAAATTACTGTATGAACTTGCAATTTTCATTACAGTCCCTCTTTTGACATTATGTCTTAAGTCTAAACTAAGTTAAGCACAGGAAGATCTTATAAAGTGAGATTATCTTGGAGGCGAACAAGAAAGGATGTTTCTACTATTGACTTTTAGTGGGTTCAGATCACAATTAATGATCACACCTTGTTTGTCCACCATGGAGGTAATTTGTAAGTTAACTTAGAAGGAGCCTTATCCATAGGCACAAGCACAACTTAGGAGTCAAGTAGGAATCTTTTCACTTATTTGCATGCAGTTAACCTATTGTTCATCCCTTAAGAAAAATTAAAATCACCCTCTTACCATAAAGTGATTAGTAACGATTTTATCAAAATTTAACATTATTATGAACTTTGACAGACACCAACTCTTCATGAATCAAGTTACAAGGAATAACCTAAGTGCGTCTAATCGGTTTGGGAAGATTTACAGAAGGCGTCGAGGCCTTTTTCTGGACCGTAGCTGATTTTATATGGTGTCGTTCAGGTCTACGGTGGAACTCATAAAATTAATGGGCACTCTCGTAACAGATGTTGACTTGTGAGCACTACTTGTGCAGTTACTTACAAATGCGTCTATATCTTTTTCTTTTTCTTTTTTCTTTGGCATGTTCTAGATAATAGAAGCAAATGGGTCAAAGAATAGTTACAGAACAGGGGAATTTTTTTTCTTTTTTGGGTGCAGGGAAGTGATTTTAATGTAGTATATAACTTGACCAAGGTGATAGCACGAAGATTCTGACTAATTTGTAGATATACAACGTATTTACTTTCTTTTTCAGGCTAAACTGCACGGTATTGCCTAGCCCAGCTGCATTTTGCACGTGTAAAATGGACGAATTGTCGAATTTTGTTTGCTTCTAACGCATTATTGAGCATAGATGCCATGTGCATAGATTGTTACGTTGCCAGATTTTTTTCACCTGGCAGATCATTTAACAGGTTATTTTTAGACACTTTACACCGAGTTTCACCCAAGAGTCTTGTCCGTGTTGTACATGAGCGTAGAGCTTTATGCAGGAATTTCCAGCATGAAATTGCAATTACCAACACGAGCCAAGTTGACATTGCGCTAATGACTGCTTAGCTTTTTCACTACAAGTCTTAAGATCATTGCTACATTTTATTTTGTAAAAAGCTAAAACATGTTACCAAGAATTAAAAACCCATTTTACTAAACTCACAAGTTTCACAACTCGGAATATGCAAAAATTATTAGTTTTATGGATTTTTTTTCTTACCCTTTTATTCCGGCTAGGGGTTGACGCCAGATCGGATTCGGATGTTGAAAAGGCTAAACTAATATTTGGAAATTTCATTGGGATACAAGAAAAGCTCCTCAGAATGCTGATTTTCTGATCATAACAATTCCAAGAATTACAGAATGAGCGCAAACACACAGCATACCTACGCATTGCTCTTTCCATTCCTCCCCCGACAAGGACAAAAACCTTACACATTATGCACTTCTCATAGTGTAGACGTGCCAGCGAGCACAAACTAATGGATGTTTATCTAATTAACTATAAAAAAGTTAATAAATAAAATTATTGATTAAAAATATAACTATATTATAAAAGATAAATTATTGAAAGATCTTTTAATTATAATCATAAAATATCTCAAGCATAACGCAATAAAATTATTAAATGTAATGCATAATATACTATTTGAACATTGAATAAATATTACAATGAATTTTAAGAATAACAGATTCATAAACTTTTCAAACTTGAACCCGTGATTTCTAAAATCTGTAAAAAAGATACATTATACTAATTGATTATAATTGTTAAGTAAAAAAAAAATAACAACAGTAATTGTTATTTTACCTCATCAATAGAATCATTCAGCAAAAAAAAAAAAAGCCATCAATAAAGCCAAATCTTTTTTTTTTTTACTGAAAAATAGAATCAATTTTTTTTAAAAAAAAAAACTATAAACATTTATCTTTCATGTCTAAATAGTTTTAGTCCAGTGATACCAATAAAAACTATGACTTAAAAGGAAAAATAAAGATTGAACTAAACACAAATTTATGTTTAGTCTTGAGATGATACACACTTAAGACGAATGAACTTTTTTGGCAGTCGATACTTTTATCCATTGATGTATTTATTTCTTAAGTACATAATAAAACATCAACATTTATAAAACACTTATTTATCTTATTATCTATTTGTTACTAATTGAAACATTAGGATTGAATTGTTGTTTCTGTAGAATAATTTTAAGACTTGTTGTAAACTTGAGTAAAAATTAGGTTTCTACACTCCCAAAACATAAATTCAGATGACCTTTTAATAGGCCTTACAAATGCAGACGTGACAGCAAATAAACTGTCTATGAAAA
>JAMLFT010000328.1:0-46288 GCA_026544285.1 Pachyrhizus erosus
TTATTTATTTGAACTTGATATCAAGAATAAATATAATTTCAATTAAATGAAAGGTTATTTTAGATGTGATTTTATTAAAAATAGTAAAATTAATTAAAATTTATTTATATTTAAGATCAAAGTATATAATTTTTTTTTTGTTTATGTTTGAGTTAGGAGGAAGTATAATTTAATGACTTAATTAAGGGAAGAATACCTTTGAGTATTTGTTACAATTGTTTAGGGATATGCGTGTGTAGTAACTATATATATCTTGGATTGTACACGATTGATCAGAGAATATCCAAAAATTTTGCCTGATTTGAGGATATCTCATTTCATACCATAATCAATGGAATGAAAGGTGCAATTGCACGACACATGTATATGCTTAACTGGCTTTGTTATGGCCTTAATTATGGGCTGTCTTTTCTTCAAGAGCAAATTTAGTTTTGTGAGGTATAAAGGAGGTAACTAGAGGTGGATTGAGAACTTGGCTAAGTAACTCAAAATACAAGGTTACACGTAATTTATTCCTTATACATGATACAAGTCAAGAAATCTATATGATTCCAAATCAACAAATTCATACCACGAGAGTTGGTATCAGCTTAGGTAAAAGGAGGGTTAATCTTTGGCAACAAAGTGACTAATTATGGTTCAAATGCTAATAAGAGATGTTGATATTTAATGTTCAATCTTATTTTAAATAAAATTATTTCGAAAAAAATGATATATATATATACATCTGAAAAGACAAAACTAGACTAGGGAGACTAAATAAAAATATTCAAACAAAAAAGACTAGCAATATTAAATAAAAATAAACTTGATGGGTCACATATTTTTAAATTTTAACGGTAAGGTAATACAAAAATGCAAATGCTATAAAAAAAAGGAGAAATTGGTGAAGGAAATTAATTATTTGTTTAATTTTGGCACAAGTCTAACTTAATTCAGGCATCTTACTGTTGTATTAAAATTTGTATTAACTACATTAAATATTTGTGTATTGGACGGATTGTTTAAATTTAACGTTTATTATAATCGAAATTTTATTCAACAAATAAATATTTAAATTAGTCATCTTAAAAACTCATAAAGGTTAGTCTGGTTATAAAAAATTTGGATAATTTATATAAAATTTTAAGTTCAGATCTTATTCTTGTAATTGTACACAAAAAAACAGACACTGTTAGGCATACTTCTTTTAAGTTCGGTCTTAGGTTTCTATCACATATGCTTAACTTATCACTTTGTCATATTTGTATTTTTTTAATTAGAAAATATGTATAATCAAAATATTAAAAAATAGATCAAAATATATAAATATTTATCAAAACATATTTTTATTCTTATATAGTATACTAAAATGACTCGTTAATATTTTGTTTAATTATACTTTTATTTCTGAATTATATTTGATTGTGACATTTTAATTTTTATTCGATTAACTTTGTCTATTTTTAAAATTTAGTAAATTTAATATTATTGTTATTTTTTCTTTTAGTTGAAACCCCAAATTCCCATTTTATTTTCAATATCTTCACAAAGAGAATTAATCAAACTATTTTTAAGCATTCTTCCACCAAAAACTCACTATTATTTATAAATATTATATAACTAATAATTTAAAAATAAAAAAATTACCCTTCCTTTTTTTTTCCTTCCAAAACTTTACTCCCAAACATACCTTAAGGTCTCCAGTAAGGTGGTTACAAGAGAGTAAGGCTTACCAAAGAGAAAACAAAGACTAATTAGTCCAATTCATTCAGGTATCCACTTTACAAGACTGTCCCATACCACATTAAACAAGAGACCGTGGTAGAAAAATAATGCCTTTCCCAAGGAAAATACCACGAAATTTCCATGATTTCCAAGCCTAAAATATAAACAAGACATGCAATGAATATAGATATGTAGAAAATCTATTCTGGAAACTAAGCATTAAAGAATAAAAACAATTGCATCCGACACATACTTTTTCCATCTCTTCGTCTGACTAGTTGCTATGGTACACAAGTCCAGTACTTTAGAAAAGGAACGCTCTCTTATGATACATGTATGGTGAAAAACATACAAAAAAACTCTTCACCATTCTTACATAATTCATAATTCACATATTAACCCATGAACCTCATCGAGAGTTGTCCAGCTGCCTGTTGTCTGGGAGCTTAACTTAAACTAAACTAGGATGGCAAACAGAGATACATGGTATGTTGAGAACTCCTCGTTATCACCATTTTGTCTTATTTGATGAATATCATAAACTAACCTTGTTCTTCAATTATTCTTGTCACAACTCCAACGGCAATTGTTCTTCCCAGTGATCTCAGGGACACCCTTCCAAGAGCTTTACAACTAGAGAACTCCACCACACAGACTGACTCGTGCAAAATTACCTAAAAATCAGACACAAAAAAAGTCATTATAAGTTTTGCAAATCCCTGGCATCATTGATGATAAGAAAAGTGAAAATCATTGAAACAGCGAGCTTTGCATTGCTTACTCACCTCAATTACAGCACTTTGCTTTGCAGTGAGACAGCGAGGTGACTTTTTGGTCACCTTACCAGTCTTGGGATCAAGTACTGATAATATTCTTGAAACTCTAGCCGGTTCCTTAACATGGTGTATATGAAACTCTAGCTGCAGATAGAGAAAAAGAAAATAGAAATTTCCTCCAATAAAATAAACAGGAAAATAAAGTTCAAAGAATGTCATTCGCATAGTACACACCTGTGTACCCACTAATATGGGACTTGCACCATCCAACACTAGCAATTTCAACTCCAAGTGCTTAGCAACTACAACAGGAAAGTCAGGATGACATAGTACACCTCCTGCCATCACATGACTTCCTTCGACACCTTGCAGTGTTACAGCTACATTATCTCCAGCTCTTGCAACAGTGCAAGCATTAGAGTCACGCTCCAATGAGCGTACTGTTCCCACAACAGCTGAAGGCATAACTAAGACCTACAATTTTATAAAAAAAAGTAGTTATTGACAAACAGATTCATTTCATGTCATGTAAGAAAGCTAGCAAATCAAAATTTGTGCCCTTTGAGACATTATTTAAATTTTCATGCCAGACAATTTTCCTGAACAAAATCTAGGTAACATCACTTGCTGCCTCAGCATTGTCTAACCGAATATGCCAGAGGGGAAATGGCACATATATAAAGAACTATATAAAATGAGTTCATCAAGTAAACATTTGTTTCATAATAAATAATAATGCTTAATAAGTTTTGAGATTAATTTATATATACTGTCAGCATGAAAGACATTCAATAAAAATCTACCATATTCCCACATCCCCATATCATACTAATAAATAGGATAATGTAATAAAATGAACAAATCTTATTGAAAGTTTGTATATAAATTAAACTCAAGTTTTGGTCCTTAATTATATTATTACTTTGTGAATCCCTTTTCAACATTTTTTAGTTTCTCTATCTAGTACATACTGTAAAAACACGGAATAAAATATTTAACTGAAAATTATTAATGCCTAGCAGAAATTCAGTTGGCTTCAGATCAGTGAGTAACACTTAGAATTTGGAGAATTCCAAATTTAAATCTATCATTTGATTCTTCATTAACAGCCATAACATTGTTAAGTTGGTATACCTTTGATCCAGTCTGAAGAGCTCCTGCTTCCAGTTTACCAGAAGCAGACACCTGTCCAAGTGTAGTTGATTTGATGACATCGCATATTGGCATTAGTAGAGGTTTTGACAATTCTCTAGTAGGAGGTTGGAGAGAGTCAATTGCATCTAATAGATAAGGTCCGCCATACCTGTTCACAATGAAGACAACCATCGTTCTTTTAGCAGTATAAATTGCATACAATCAAAAACAAAATGTAAGTGACTTGTTGCTAAAATGCTACCACACCAAATGCAAACCTAGATAGCAAGTATATAAACACCTGTTATAATATATCATAAATGCTGCCAAACTATTAGTGTTTTTTACATTAATTAGAGCAGTATCCGTGTAACAGTATGGGCCCTATACAACTGCACGATTTCCAATATTTACAAAAATAACCATATAACAGTATCTGCAGACCTTACACTCTAAATAATCAGTCCTGGGCACGGGAGGGGGGTTAAGATGTCTCACACTGGCTATAGGAGTATGATCAGAGTACTCCTCTAATAAGACATGAGCAATCAATTAGTCTGTACCAAAGAAGTTGGGACGTAGAATCATCACCTACTAGTGCTGTTTCGAATGATACTTTTGAGCCCCAGACACCATAAATGATATAACCGATTTCATCTATGATTTCAGAATGCAAAATATGGTTTCTAACAGAAACTAACAAAAAAACACCCACCCCTTCCATAGCCCTAGTTAAAGAGAAAAAATAAAAAAAGAACTGAACTGCTTAAGTTATTTCTCACAGCAGCAAGCCTTTTATTTTATATATTTAAGGATAGAGTAAATACACTCCCACAAGCAAGAGCAGACTGAAACACTGCACAGCAGTGTGCAGTCTGCTGTCCTGAGTTATACAGAAAACAGAAGAGGGAAAAGATACAATAAATGTCCAGAAAATACAGATAAAACTTAACAGTCCTCTTCATTGCCCATCAAGAAAAGTCAAAATCACACCTTGGGTAATAATAAAAAACATACCAGTTTTTTAACCGAGCATCAGAAGGGGATGCCACCAAATTTTGATTTTCCATGGCACTCATGGGAATCCAAGATAGAGAAGAATCTTTGAAACCGCATGAGTGAAGAAATACTCCCAGCTGCTGCCTTATAAAATCAAATCGATCTTTGGAGTATGCAACAGCATCCATCTTATTTACAGCAACTATAACCCGGTCAACACCAAAGCTTCTGATAAGTTGTGCATGCTCCCTTGTTTGCCCTTTGCTGCCATCCATACCAGCTTCAAATGAACCAAGTGAGGCATCTATAACAAGAATTGCAGCATCAGCTTGTGTTGCCCCAGAAATCATGTTAGGGACAAAATCTTTATGGCCAGGGGAGTCAAGCACAACAACATGATATCTCTTGGTGTCAAAATAAGCAACAGCCACTGTCATAGTTATTCCCCTTTCTCTTTCTTCAGAACTTTCATCAAGTGCCCAAGCATAAGCAAAGGATCCCTTGCCCTGATTAACAAAAAAAGGAGCAGAAATTGGCATGAGTTCAGAAACAACAAACTTCAAAGTACCAAAAAAGATGACCATAATGAAATTACCTGTAACTTGGACTCCTTTTCGTATTTGTGCATTTCTTTCTGGGAAATCCGTCCCAATAGGTGCAGTAACCTACCAGATAGAGTTGATTTTCCAGAATCAACATGGCCAACCTACAAGACAAACCAAAAAAGATGAGACATTGATTCCAAGAAATATTTTCCTGAAACGTACAAAAAGAACAAGCTACTTTGCATACAATTGCAAGATTCAGCTGAGTCAATGTATCTTCAGCTTGTTGAAGGAGCATCCATTTTTCTGGCTTATAAGAAACATGTGAGCGAGTTCCCTTAGCATTAGTATTATCTGAATTTCCAGATCTTACATCGAGATTCATGTTGTTGAAACTGCTGGAAATACTTTCAGGTTTTCCATCTTTGATAGAAGAGGAACTAATCTTATCACTTTCCTTGACTTTTGACAGTGCAGACAAACTACCTGACTTTTCTTTGCTTGATTGAATACCAATTGTACCATTTTTCACAGAATTTATTTTATAAATATTGTCACCTTTATCTTTTGACAAAGATTCTGGCAAGCTGTTTGAAGTTTTACGACTTGTTTGCAGATCAATTGCTACATTTTTGGAAAGCTTGCTCTCAGCTGAACTATCCCGTCTGCTTTTTAGCAATAAGGATGATAAGTTGTCTGAACTTTCAGCATTTGATTGTACAGAAAGTTCATTCTTCTCTCTGATGCTTGATGAAAGCTGAGAACGTTTAGAGTTTGTAGCTTTGTCTGAAAGCATTACAGAAATAAGATAGATTAATATATATGTACAAGGAATTACAATGTGAAGATAATAAATATGCAAAAACTGTAGTTTTTCCTAGAAAGATTTTTCATTTTTTGGTGAAAGCTACAGTGATAAAGATTTTGTTAGAAATCTCAGTTTGGCCTTGAGATATTTTTAATTACTTTGACTCCGAGAATCAACAAAAGGTTTCTGCAATCAGACTTAAAACAACCTCCAGGAAGTAGAAGGAATCTTTTCGAGGTTGATTCAAGGAGACAACTTTAATAGTAAACATATTGAAAAGCTAAAGCCTTAATATAGACTTTGAGAGACTTGAGCCCAAAAAAATTAAAGAAAAAAATGTTAGAAACTTGGAATTTCCATTCCTTTCTAAACACATTTCCTCCAACTTGAGTTCAAGAGGCAAATTAGATTTGTTGAGGGAAGGATAACTTTCAAACCTGTTTTGGAAGAATGTAGACCAGTATAAACCACATCATCTGGGGATGGAACATTGAACTTGAAAGGATCTGTATACAAAAAAAACATGGTTTTATAACTATTATTTAAAAAAGAATAAATAATTTGCTCTCATGTGCAAGGAGTTGCAACTTGCAGGAACTAAATCATGATATGTCATTAAACAAACTCTGAACATCAACTAAAAAGATCATTTGCTCTAATTATTATTGCATAACATTCAAATGTCAAATAAGAAACTGTTTTAACTTGTCACATGCACATCCTGAGTCAAAACTTGTGAAGACCTATGTTTAAATGTGGATGGCATTGAGTACTAAAAGCCTTATGAATTTCATGAAATTCTCCTCGGACATTCTCAAGCTTGTAGAAGTTACTGCCATCTGTCAGAAAACCATCATCCAGCTTTGGAAACAATACAATCTCTTTGGGAATCTGTTGTGGTAATGATTGACAAAGAGACCTGGCCAACTTGGAAGCTCCAGGACTTTTGCTTATGTCTTCAACTGCACCAAAGACATTGTTCAATATGTTATAGGTATATTGTGGCCATTTTTGTAAACCTAACACTATGCAGCCAGATACATGTTGTCATGTTCTTTGACACTCCTCCCTCCCCCTTTTCTCCTTTATCAGATTCACAAAAAGATTAAATCCTGTCCCTATACTTATGAATAGATGGCTACTTGGCACTGGCAAAATTAAACAGTTATCTGCTTTGGCATTTCCTTTTAGTGGACCCCAATGGATTTCAATCTGTAGATCATTTTATTTTTCTTAAAAAAATTGTAAACTTAATTTGCAAACTTTATACTCTTGGGATCTAAACCAGACCTCATGCAGTTGTATTTGCAACTGCTGAGAATCTGTTTCCCTTTTTAGTAAAGGAAGCTCCCAAAGCATGTGATAATTCACAAATAAGTTGAATGAAAAATCCAATCCTTAAAAAGCACCTGCAAAGTATAGTGTTAAAATAAGAGGGGCGGGGGATGGAAAGTTACATATGAAGAAAGCATTAATTTCTTTAACTGCTATAAGTTCTGTAACTAACAGGGAAACCCTTTATATTCATAGCAGAAACCTTGAAACAGCTCATAGAACTCATCAGTTCAATTGTTTTCATATCTTTTATCCCTTGTTCTCAGCTTCAGTCAAACTAAACCATTTAAATATGAACAATAGCAAAATATATTATTTGTTATACACATGACAATAAGATTAGATATGTATTTATTACAGTTTAGACTGTTTGCCTCACCTAACCCCCTCCTCCCTCTGTTCCCAATACATCTTTTTGGCTTTAGAATTTCTTTGGTGGATTTAAACAATAAAATAACCAACTTGTTTTCCACATTCCCTCTCTCTCCCTCTTCCCATCTGTCTCTCTATTCCTCATATATGTTCGGATAAATTTCAAAGTCAAATGGCCCCTAAAGCAGCACTCATAATCATATGTACTCCATCTTACTCAGAGTACAATAGAAGGCAGGAAACTGAAATAACTTGTTTTTAGCAAGTACAAGTTCACAACCACATTCTCCTGGACTCTAACAAGTAAATTACATCATAAGATCAAGTCAGCTCATCATTCACTTAATTTTGGGTAGATTTTCTTCTTTCGGCCTTGTTTGAACATTTATTATTCCTCTCTTAAACTTGATTGCAATTTCTTTATCCTCATTCGGTCTATGTTAGGATTATGGGAACGGGGGAGCTAGTTAAGACATTTAGGATATTGATTAGTTAGTTAGGGATTAAATAAGTAGGAGGATGTAAGGGGAAGCTTTCGTTCTATTGGGTATCATTCGTAAATTGAGCATTAGCTCTTTGTGTAGGAAAAACCCTTGGAGGAGAGATTGCTCTTCTATTTGGCTATCCTTGTTCTTTTCATCCTATTCAATAAAATCTTTCTTTTCTCCCCCATTCCTAATTATTGTTCATAACAGTTTAATATTTTACTTTTTTTGTATCTGGATGATGCAAAATGATCAGTTTTCTGGAACAGAGTTGAATTCCCTCCAAGTTGTTAAAATCAAACAATAACTAATACAAGAGCCAAGACCAATTGCTTATCAATTTAGCTCAATTATTTTATCTTGCTCTTGTAAAGAAACCCATGGCACAGTTAATTAGAAATGGACTGGGTCTAGTTCATTCATTGCAGAATACAATGCAAACCATTGGATATACCAAGTAGAGATGCGCCACAGGATTTTTGAGTTGGCATACAAATTGTGCTTGCTAAGCCCATAATTAAATACAAGCTACTTTAGTCACATGTGTTATGTGCAGATCTAGTTCACATACAAGGACTACTTGGTTTTTGTGTCATGTGAAGGCTAAGCCCTTATGGCACAATATTCTAGGAGCTCTTAATGAGCACAGGGCGTCCTTTATTAGAGCAGCCTTCAATTCATTATAAAGGTTTTGGTAAAAGCAGTAAAGCCAGAGCATAGTGGCAATGTTCAGCTTATTCATTCTTTGGAGAATTGTGCATATGGTGTTCTTTTAGACACCTTTATATGGCCATTTTAAGGCAGTTTCCATTTCTAACAGAGTGACAGGAAAGCCTTGTCTCATTCTTGATTTGCTTCCTTTCCACATCTAATCCTACCCTGTGAGAAGAACGACTATCTTGTTTTAACAAGTCTATTTTTTGTCATCTAGTAGCATGTTTAGCCTTAGAAGTAATAAACAAACCATAATTTCATATAAATTTTTATCTCAGCTTATCTTTCTAGGATGGAGGATAGAAATAAAATATCCCACAGATTTATATAATTTTGCATATCAACTAATTGTTGATAGTAATAAAGCTAGAAGAATTTAGAAACTTTACATTCCAAGATATTCCAAGTCCCATCTTCCCATATCAGAACAGAATGATAAAAGAATTTTATGTACCACATCTATGAAGACAGAAGACTACAAATTAGGCAACTTTTTTCCCTCCCCCATACCCTAAGCCACAAATGGAAAAAGGCAGAGAGAGTAATTTATGATTTAGACCATGTAAAATAAACGTCTTTGTCATACAAAACAAAGCGATAAACAAAATTATTCTTCATTAACTGGATTACCTGTTTTGTTACTGTTGGAAGTTCCAACGTTAACAAAGGGGTGACGAACAACACCACAAATATCACAAAAATTCATACTCTCATCGTTATCGTAAGTGCAAATGGAGCATTGCCAAAGCCCAGGCTTGATGGTCTCTTGCTTTCTATCAGGTCCCCCTGTTACGGCAGAAAAAAATTAGGAGGTTTGTACAATATATATTAAAAAAAACAAACTTAGCACACAGCAATATTCCCTACATAGGCAAATACCAACGTAGACAAATACTTGCTTAATCCATATCATTCTTCCATTTTGGTTATATAGAATTTCTTTCATATAACTTATAAAAATTATTGACACCAACAACATTCAGGACAAAAGTATTTGTATAAGCAAACAATTACCAGCAAATACTTGATAAAAGCAATATAGTGTTCATTAGTTTAAGCTTTTAATAAAAGTGGTTTTCAGAATGTATACAAAAATTTACTTTTTACAAATTTTATGTAAAGCAAAACCTATTTTTTGTTTAGTCACAAATTACAATTATAAAAAGTACATTTTATTTTAACAAGGTAGCTATAATTACAGCTTTTTTTCTTAAGTTTCTCAAAGTAATAAAAAAATATTTTTTCATATTCTGATTTCTTTCAGAACTCAAAAGCTTAAAACAAACACACTAAAAGTTGTTAAAAGTGATCTTTCATTAAAAAAAAAAACACACATAATGTGCTGGCTGCAGCACAAAACGGCCACCTCCAAAAAATACTATAGCATTATAGCAGATTGCAGTTCGGTCACTACACGGAAGATAGCACTATAGCAGCAATATTGACAAAATTATAGACACCAGCAAAACTCACATACCTAATAATCATAACGGTTTTAAATTTTATTGTGAACAATAAACAAAGTCAAAATTCAAATAGTCAATCAGTAAAAAAGCTTATTAGCAATAACATGTAGTCTAATAACAACCATAGCTCCGAATCAGAGAAACTGCATGGAAAACATGGAGCAGAGCTAAACAGCTACTAATGTGAAACAGAGGCTAGACCTTTGTAAAGTATAACACCAAACCAGAGGAAATACAAGTGAAACAAAGCATCATTATGGCAAAAAATAAAACAATTAAAGCTCTGTTTGGATAACTTTTCCATAAACAGAAAAGAAAATAGAAAGACAAAATAAAATAAGATTGTCCATAAGCTAAAATTTGGTTATACATATGCTAAGTTGTAGAAGCCATTCGTATCAACTTCTCCAAAAGCTTATTTTTAACTTATGCATAAGCTAAGTTTAGCTTGTGGACCAACTTATTTCATTTTTTCTTTCATATTTTGTTCCCCTATAAGTGCATCCGGAGAAATTTATCCAAACAGACCTAAAATTAACTAACCACTGTCTTCTTCTTCATCGACATCATCATATGCGTAGTCGTCATAATCATCATCATAGTAATCGTCGTCGTAATCGAGTCCATAATTTACTTTGCGAGGCATGGTGGCCCTGAGCACGATAACGGTACAATAGATCAATTAGAAAAGAAGCGAAACAGATTTAGGAAACAGAAAAAAAAAAAAAACTAAGCTGGCATCATGAATTCGCACGTGTTCTTCGCGGAACGGTTTTGGCACAAGCAATTAGCCGTTCCGGAGACTCATTAGAGCTATGAGCTAAGCCACCGTTAACCTAGCCCTCTCTCTCGAGCAACAAGCAATGAGCAACGAGCATGGAGGTGTTCGATTGAGAAAGGAATTTGAATTCAGAAACCCTTATTTTAACGGAAAAGGAATGGGAATGGTGATTAGGTAGGCTTAAGAAGACATAGAAGAGAAGAGAAGAGAAGAGAAGAGTAGAGAGGTGGGTGTGTTGTGGATCGAAGCAAGCGCACAAAGGATCGATTGGCTTCCCTACGTGGATGGATGGATCATCCCCTCACTCCCTGCCTCTTCTCTCTCTCAACTTTTTCTTTTTCGCCTTTTCATTGTTTTATTATCAATAATCTCTATCTGTATATAAATTAAAAATAAAATAATTATTAATTATTTTAAAAGATAATATTTTTAGACATTATTAGTATTTCTCAAGATATATATATATTTTTTTATTTTTTAACAAAAGATTTTTCTTTATCTTTTTTTTTATCGTTTTTAATCTATTCAGGATTTACATTTTTTTTAATATTAAATTTTATTTTAATAATATTTATGATAGTTTTAAAAATTTTCATTTTCATGATTTTAATTTTTAATATTTATAATGATCTTAATTTATCAGAAAATTTATTACATTTGCATAAAAACTTAAATATAAAATTTTATATATAAATTTTATTTATTATATCATCACTTAATAATTAAAAATAAAATATAATAATTTATAAAAAATTATAAAAATAAAATAAATTAAAAATTAAAAATATATTTTATCATAAAATTTTTATCATTAGATAATGTTTATATTATTATTAATTTAGTAAAATAAAATGATTCAAAATGAAACAAATTTTCTAATCATTATTTAGTTGTTAAAGTAAAATTCTCATTTTCATTATTTAAAAGCGAATGCAACGATAAAAAAAATTAATAAATAGTATCCGTTAAAGTTGATGAAAGTAAAATAGACGAATTAGATAAAATTATTAAAATAAAATAAATTTCAATTAAAGAAAAATATTACATCTCCCTTCACCTTCTCAATTCTAAAACCCAACATCTTCTAAGAACTTGATTCTGTCAATCTTCTTTTCCTTGATTTTCGATATTTCCCCTTCTTTAATTCTATCTTCCTTTATAAAACAATTACTGCAACGATTAACGCATAATAAAAAATAACATTTACTTTTTTACTTTTTTTACTCACATCCACATGGGTATAATAATAAATTAAAAATAAAAAGTTTATACAAAACACGTAACAAACAAAGTAAAGTTAAATAAAGATATTAAACTCCGCCATTATCCAGGCCAAAATATAAGCTTTCGCGCCAAATTTGTTGCATACATATGAAATGTAGTGTAGTGTATTAGCCTAGTAGATTCTCATTCTCCAAAGAGAGATATGGGAATTCAGGGGTTTTTGCCGCTATTGAAATCGATTATGGTTCCAATCCACATCAAGGACTTGAAGGGTTGTTCTGTAGCAGTAGACACCTACTCTTGGCTCCACAAAGGTGCCCTCTCTTGCAGCACTGAACTCTGCAAAGGGATACCCACCACTAGGTAACCTCCCTTTTACCATTAATTTGTTGGGTTTTTCTTAGGTTTATTTTTGGAGAAACCCAGCTTGTAAAGATTCGATTTTTTTTTTTTAAATGGAGTTTAATTGAATTTATGGCCCCCTAAAAGGGCTTAACTATATACAAATTGGGTTTGCTGCTTAACTGAGAAGGCTTGTGGATCGGTGTGTTTTAGGCACATTGAGTATTGCATGCACAGAATAAATTTGCTGCGCCATTTTGGGGTTAATCCTATTCTAGTGTTTGATGGAGGGCTTCTACCAATGAAGAGTGAACAAGAGAACAAGCGTGCCAGGTACACTATATGTTTTTACGACATTGTACTTTGTTTTTCTTAATTGATGTTATTTTAAGATTTTTTTTTTGCCACAAAAAAGAAAACCTATCATTGGCTGATTCGAGTGACACCTTAATTGTTAATGGGATGCTTTCATGTACGTTATGTTATGAGTCTTATGTTAGGTAGAATAAGAAGTTTAATGTGGTACTTATGTTATGAGACTCTCCTATTTAATGGATTAATCTTTTGGATTGGACTCTTCATTTGTGCTTAAGTCATAATAATTAGTGCTTTTGTTGAGAGTTGGACTATGGAAAGAGCAACCTATAAATTAGATTAAGGTGTAATGTACGAAATATTCATAGGTGAGGGAAGCCCTCAATGTAAGGGAAATGGGCTACCATTAGGCAGGGCTTGTGTCAATAATGTGAAGCCTCCGTGTAATTGTCATAGGCCCTACATTGATTAGAATAAGAAGCTTCACATGGTGCTTAAGCTATGGGGCTACCCCATTCCCACCTAATGAACTAGTCTTTTGGGTTGAGCTCTCCTTTTGTGTTGAAGTCATAACAATTTTCTTTTTTTTATTTGATTCTATGTGTGAGTTATCTAATTTCAGAATTCAAAGAAGGATTTGATGCAGTGCTTGTAGCACCTGTCTACATTTGCATTAGTTGCTCTCTTTGTGGGACTTCACTTCCTCAGTGTACAGTGGGTGTACATGTAGGGCAATTATCCAAATTATATAAGCTGATTTTCTTGAGCTCTGTCTCCATGTTTGCGTTCATGTGTACATGAGGTTCTTATTTACAAACACAGTTTGGTGGAAATAACAGTATTGCCAGGTTTATGATCTTGAATTGCTCAATTTTCTGCTTCTGTTCCAAATGCCACACCTGTTTGTTGTTTGTCATTGTTTGATTGCATTTCTGTTTCTGAAATTGAGGTAAAATGGTTTGATGTGAAATATAGAGGATGGAGTACTCTCAGTGATTTAGCAATGGAATTGATCAATAATTTAATAATTTCCAAACTAAGATATTGAAAAACCAATCTTTCTCCCTTACCCATGAAAACAGCACCTTGACATTCGGCCTGAATTTTGTAGTTTTTCTCTCTATTTCAAAAAGAATTATTAAGTACTAAAGGATAATAAGGGATAAGGGGGTATGAGCTTTATTACAAGATCACCAAAGAGGAGTGCTTTGATTTCTGGGCAAGCTTAAAAACCTTAAAATCTTGTTGATTGTCTTTGCACTTTTGCCCATGAAATAAGTATTTTCTATGCTATAAGTGTAGGGCTAGAAAGGATAATTTTGCACGTGCAGTTGAACATGAGTCAGATGGAAATTCAGCTGCTGCTTATGAGTGCTACCAGAAAGCGGTTGATATTTCACCTCAAGTTGCACGTGAACTAATTCAGGTAAAAAGCAGTTCAACATATCAGAGTTGATATGGTTGTTGTAAAGTGTGTGCGTGTGTGCTTTCATTCATGTGTGTGTGTGTGTGTGTATGTATCACATATGTATTTCATTTGAATATATTCTAGACAATAATTACATTACATCTCCAGCTAAATGTTTAACCTTGTTTTTTTGTCAAAGGTATTGAAGCAGGAGAACTTGCAGTATATCGTTGCTCCTTATGAGGCAGATGCTCAAATGACATTCTTGGCAATTAGTGGACAAGTTGATGCAGTTATAACTGAAGACTCTGATCTTATACCATTTGGTTGTCCAAGAGTAAGTTTACCAGGTGGCTTTAGATATAAATGTTTTATGCTATCTGTTTACTAGTGTATATTTCTTCCTACTTTGATGTACTCACAGGTTTTTGGTTGCCTTGCTTTTTCCCTTTAAAATTCTAGATTATCTTTAAAATGGACAAGTTTGGTCAAGGTGTCCAGTTTCAGTATTCCATGCTACAAAGGAACAAGGAGCTTAGTTTTGAAGGGTTCAACAGACAAATGCTTCTTGAAATGTGTATTTTAAGTGGCTGTGACTATCTTCAGTCCTTGCCAGGTATGGGTCTCAAAAGGGCCCATGCAAGCATTAAAAAATTTAGAAGTTATGACAAGGTGAGTGTGGCTGATACACTTAACAAGCATGATTATTCAGAATCATAAAAACTAATAAGCATGTTTGTTTGACTAACAATGTTCATTTTCCCTGTTTAAACCCACTTAGGCAGTTGGGCCTACATCTATACACATAGCAGAAATGCCAAAAAGTGTTTTTTTATAACAATATATTTCTTTTAAATCTTATAAGCAAATCTTTCTATATGATATTTTTGTATTTCTAATGTCAGTCGCAATGTATCAGGTTCTTAAGCACTTGAGATACAGTGGAGTTTCTGTGCCTCCCTTTTATGAAGAGTCATTCAAGAAGGCTATACTTACTTTCCAGTATCAACGGGTTTACAATCCAATTAATGAAAATATTGTCCATTTGTCTAATATACCTGATGATATTGGAGACGAGTTAGACTTTTTAGGCCCATATCCTTTATTTTTAATGTTTTCTTGCCATTTTAAACTAATATTACTTTGCTCCATTTTGTTCAATAATCTAAGATCTTACTTGAAATTACACCTTAACGTGGGATACACCCATGCCAAAAGATATAGCACAAAGAATAGCAAAAGGGGATCTTGATCCCATTACCAAAATGCCATTTGAGGTACATGAACAATATCTTCTTTATCTTTATCCATATCAAACTGTGTGTGTGTTTGTTAAAATGAATGAATAAATTTCTAGTTAACTGAAATATCTGTTTTTCTTGCATTTGTTGGTCAAAATAATTGACTTATTTCATTTGTTCAGTTTTGGAATAAGGATAATTTGCATGATTGTGCAAGAAAATGAATTTTGAAAATGATAGGAATAGGATTGACAACAACTTCAAAGATTGTTATAACTGTTGTCTTTGCATTTACATGGATGTGCATGAGTTTGTGTAAATTGTACATATAAAGTAGATTTTATTTTTCTTCTAATGTTCTAGTACTGGTACAAGGTTTTCTTGGGAGTTAGTACTTAGTATCGCCTTCATACATGTCTTCAGCAAGACGACAATAAGGATACTTTCAGCCAACTATTATTATTCAGCATATTATTTTTCATGCTTTGATAAGATGCAAACTTATATGCTCAAAAAATCATTAATAAAATGTGCAAATATGAATAGATTGTTACCCTTTCTTTTTAATAAATGTTAAAAAGCAAGGTAGGGATTGGACATGGGTGTATGGCATGGCAAGCATTAGACATGGATGTATTCTCCCCTGATTTTTTATAGCCTTCTTGTTTAAAGGGTACTGTTGATTGAAGTCCATTTCTTTTAAATGTCAGGGAGAGAATCTTACAGCCAGATTGGCAAATGTGGGAACTAGTCAATTCAAAACAGCCCATTCTGAAAGTGCAAAGAAAAAGATTGATTTGCCTGTGCAGAAGAATCTCTTGACCAAGTACTTTTGTATCCTACGAAGCATTCTATGGTTTACTATGATGCTGATGATGCTTTAGTTACCATTTTTCTAAAAATTTAGATTCAAGTTTATATAACATTCAAAACAATCAAGTTGAGGCAATGAATTATGGTGGCATTTAAGCTCAGCGTTTCTTTACAACGTACTGCCTCTTGTAGTTATAACAGTCTTTCTTGTATTCCTCCTTAGAGTAACTTTTCCTTAGCCATGAAAGGTTTTGCATCTCTTGAAGCAAAAAGGAAATTCAGAGCACCTCGGGTGTCACCTACTGCTGCTAATGAAACAAAGAACAATACTGCATCAGTAATTGACTCTGAGAATTGGGGCAGTGTCCCTCTCCCTAATAACCATGTAAGTTGCTAGAATATTGAACTAAAATAGTGAAAATTCTGCTCATTACTGGTAGTTAAACTCTTGGATATTTTTTTTTAAGATATTTTTCATTTCTTTCTTTAGATTGAATATGGTTCTGCCACAAACATTTCTGAATTTACAGACTCTCCATGTCATGGTAAGATATAAATCTCTGTCGGTTAGCTTTGGATGGGAAAACGTAATTGTCTATGTTAAGATATAAATCTGCTCCATGTGTTAGTTAATGCTTATTTCATTGTTTGTGTGCATTAAGTGTCTATGGTGGGTGAGGAGAAGAAAAGCCCTGAACATACAGTACTGCGACAGCCCAGGCAACCCATTCATAAACCGTGTCTGGGGTTGCATAAGGAGCATGAGCACACAAATGTCCAAGAAACAGTTGAAGGAAAAACCAGGGAGGCAACAGGAAAGGTAATTGTAAGGAGTGCTTATTTTCAGCACAGGCAAGCAGAAAAGAATGTTTGTGACGAGAAACAAGATCGCCTGTCCTCTGGCTCTGTCATTGACGAGAGAAAAAATGCCATATCTGACAGTGATTTATGTAACAATCATTTGAAGAATAAAGACCAGGGAGTCCAAGACACTGTTGAAGGAAAATCCAGGGAGGCAACAAGAAAGGTAATTGTAAGGAGTGCTTATTTTCAGCACAAGCAAGTAGAAAGGAGTGTTTGTGACGTGAAACAACATTGCAAGTCCTCTGGCATTGTCATTGACGAGAGAAAAAATGCAATATGTGACAGTGATTTATGTAACAAGCATTTGAAGGATAAAGGCCTGAAAAGGAAGATCTCCCCTAATGACAATATCCAAAATGTAGGATTTTTTAAATTTGAACCTTTGGTTTTCTGGAGCACTTTCTGCTTTTACTGGTGAACTGATGGTTTGACTTTCTCCAGGAAAATTTGCTGTCCAGGCAAATGGACCGAGCTTTACCTCCTGATAATAATGGTATAAACCAATTTGAAGAGATAGTACAAGTTATTTGTTAGCTATTTCTCTTTCTCCTTCACAAGTAAAATAGCTAGTATTAATTGTCTTGCTATTCCACCAATTATGTTCTTTGCTTTGTTGTCATTTTACTTGCTGTCCAAAGTTGCTACTACTACCGATGTTGTTATTGCATTATCATCTTTTATGACTGTGGCTTTACAACTCCCATGTAAGCTTCTATGCATCCTGATTGACCAGTTCTTCATTTATAAATTTCACTATCAGTTTCATTTTCATGGCAATTTGACTTTTAGGGATAATGAAAAGCTCCTGTTGATTCTAAATTATAGATTATCTTTAAAGAACAAAATTAATAATTTAATATTGACTACTTGTGTTTTAGTTGAATAAAGTATCGACTTATGGATTTGTCTGAGTTGGAGAAGTGTTTCTTGAATTTAGGTTGCTGTGATCATAATGTTGACAGATCATTTTCAGAGAATAATGCTGAAGAAGAAAAATTTGGGACAAACATTTCCCATCTAAGCCAGTATTCAGAAATATCTGAGAAGTCTATGGAAAGATTTGTCTCTGTGATATCATCCTTTAGATGCACTTCTGGCACTCGTGTCAGTGGTCTTCGTGCTCCTCTGAAAGATGTTCAAAACACTTCTGATAAACGGTAATGTTTTGCTGCGAAACTGAATTCGTTGTCCCTTGGACTTTTGTATAAACATCTTGATTTGTGACCTTATCGTAATTCATAGGCCAAAAACGGTGGACTTTGGACAATTTGAATATGTGCCAAAACAAACCAAGACTAGAGAATAGCTCCTGGAAGTTAATTTGAGTTGGTCAAGGGGAACTTGATTGAGGGTTATGCCATCCTTTGAATACCATTCTGCCCCAGCCAGGACTTGCATTGAGTTAATTTTTCATTGGCAGCTGTAAATTGTATTCTTGATGTAACCACCCATTTGCTTGGGGATTAGGCATCTTGTTTTCTTCATTTAATACCACACCTAGTATAAAACATGGTTCAAGAACATTACTAAACAGCCGAAGCTTTGGTTAGGCGGCCATTTTTCTAACTATTTGTATGCCACTGAACAAGTGTATGCCCTCATGTTTTGTATTCTCATTTATTGATATCAATTCAAGAATAGAAGCGTTAAATTTCTGTATGCCACTGTCTTAGTCCTTTAGGCTTTAAGGCCAAAGGATGTTCAACTGTTTTTAGTCATCAAATCATACATATATTTATGTAAGTACTTGTTTATAACATTATAGTATTTTTTTGCTAGCTTATTCTTTAAATTATGTCTTATGATTTTAATATATTTATAAAATTATTAGTTTTGAATGATTTAAAGTTTGTTCGTGTCTCATTAAAACATAATTTTCTATGAAAAATTATGTAAGGAGTAAAATGGAGTATATTTATCAATAAAACAAACTAAAAAAAATGCTTTAATTCAAACTGATTTAAATTTGTATCAGGTTTTGTTTTAAAATTAAAACTAACTAGTAGGTTACATAAACACAGAAATTAGATTAACAACTTACACTTGCACAGAAAATTTATGGACATTGAATTACGAGACTATATTGATGATAAACGGGATCAAAATTATAAAAAAAAATGTCTTTGAAAATGATTTTGAGAGGGAGAGTCTTCATTCCATGCCTGTGATGTTTTGATGGAAATTTGGTAACTTGAAAATATTTGGAGTTTTCAAAATTGATTTGGTTTGAAGTGAGTTTGAAGGGAAGTGATCTACCTCTAAAAGCATTGATGTCAAAAAATAAGCTTGTTGTAAACTATATAAAATTCCCCAAGACAAAAACTACATTTTCTTCTGCTTTCTATCGAATGCACTTTGGGTAAAAATAAAAGCAACTCTTAAAGAAACACCTAGGCAAGTAAAATTTTAGCAAAATAAAGTTTTGAATTTCAATCCCAATTTTGAGAGATCGAAACATGCTAAAAGTCCGTTGCCAGTTTGTGCATTCATCAAATCACGAGGTCTTGTAATTGTCAAGGTAACGCTACTGCATGCTGGTCCTTGGTACAAATATTAGTCAGGTTATGACTAGCAATGTGGATTGTAGGGCATTACATAATCAATTGATATGAATAGACACTTCACCAAGGAAAAAACAAAATATAACAATAAGACAATTTAGTTATGTTGTTGGTGATGAAGAATGTTCAGCCAATTCACTTAAGAGGCTGACAACATCATCTGAGGTTTTAAGAAGGTAACGCGCACTTGATCTTTTCCGTCCAACAACACAAGAAAAGTAATTATCACCTTTTAGATCAAGCACTGAGGAACCCTCATGCAGTGTTATTTTATCACGACATGTTGGTTTCCATTGATCAATTTCTCTCTTCTCTATGTTTGACAATGAACGTTGTTTCTTGTAGTGAGCTGCCTTAGACCCGGTTTTGATGGCTGGTAATTTTGGCAGAGATGATGGCCTGTAAGAGTTGGATTTGGATAGCATATCTCTTGGTATTGGAGATGATTCAGAAGGGAGCTCTGGCTCAAAAAATGTATATACATCTTCATCCTGAAACAGTTCATTTCCAACCATTATTTGCCTTAATCGTTATAGAAGGCTTAGACATGTAATTGTGTTCTGATTTAGATAAATATAAATTCAATCTTCCTTTAGAATTTCATTCTAATCTTTACATTCAAGCTTTGCAAGATCTGTTGAGTCCTTAGGTGATGGGAGCTGAGATCCAAGTTAGTTAGGAAAGGATCCCTCAATGAACTGGAGGTAGTTAATTTTTATGAGTTCATATGATAAGAAAAAATGGTTTTGTATTAGCAAATGTATTAGAAAGTAGTTCTATATTAGAATCTACATGCGTAGAAAATAACTAACAACTGACAGTTATGTATTCGGAGTACATATTTGGTAGTAAGTTGTGTAAACAAGGAGGGTGTAGTTATTTGCAATTTGTGGACAGAGAATACTCTCTGTGGGAGACTTTTGTCTTTGAGACAGTAAGTGTACTGCTGTGTTTTATGTGATTTCAATGTTCAATATTATATTTTATTATCTTATCAATTGATGTTCTATCATTAGGATAGCTACCAAACTGGCATAAGGCAACAATCTAGTCATTTGTAGTGCTATGCCGCTCTAACAATAACAAAGCCACAACTAAACCAAGAATACAAAATCCAATAAAGTGCACCCACCTTGGCTAGAAAGTGCCCAATGCATAAGACATAATCAATTGGTGCCTTCATGCCTATGTTATGAACTATCTCTCCAAGGATACGATCAATGGCTACTCCCTATACCAAAATACCAAGTAGGAAGACAGCAAAAAAAGTGTCAGGTGAAATAAAGCTTCTGAATAGAAAAGGATACAGAAGGGACACTACTAGCCAATTGAAATTGCTTATACCTTTGACACGCCAACTGTGCGAACCTCAACAGATCGACCACCTTGGACAACATCAAGAGATGCATTTGATATTGGTCCTGTCCACAAATGTTGAAGCAGATCTCTTGCTTGAATCCTTCCAAACTCAACATCTAATATTAATAGCAGTCAAAATAAGATAACAATTAATCATAGAAGACTCCCACTTTGCTGGAAAGGGAGTAAAGAGATGATGTGCATCGGCAAAATATCTGAATAAAAGAAAATTAGTTGGTTGAAAAATAAAACGGAAGACGGTAACAGAAAATTGTCACATACCTGCATACTTGTAATTCCATACTATTGAAGTCTCCCGAAGCTCAAAATGAGACCGTGGAGTTCTTTCAGTAAAATACTCAAAAACATGCTGAAATTTTATAAAAATAAGAAAAAATTCATACTAAAGGAACTTAATATGAGAAACACTTGCATTCATGCAGCCAGTCTACCTTCACGCTATCAACCCAATCCATGTTTAAATTTTCAGGCATGGTTGTCATCCACTTGCTTGAAGTATGTCGCAAAAACATCCCATTTTCTGCTGCCAACCACATGTTAAATTCACTGAAGTTCTGCACAAAGTAGTTGTTAGTCCAAAAGCAAATGTTGCTGAAAATCCAAAAACACATGAACTTTTCTTGATAATACTTTGTCCAGGACTGCTCGATTGCTCCCACTCAGAACAACTATTGTTGTCTTTGGATCATCGGATAACTTCTTTAAAGATTCCTTCAGGTTTGGGTGTAATTTAAGTTCCAATTCTCTAATTTGACCAGCTCTTCCAAGGGCATCCACCGGTTCAGTCAAAGTGGCATTGAAACCCTACAGTGTAGTTGTGGCAAAATGGTATTGTCTTAGTGAAAAGGAGCTACACATGTAGGTGAGAAGGCAACCCATCACTTGTACATAAAAAACAAGTGGAAACAAATAAGTCCGCATGTGTGTTTCTCTTTAACATGTGCAGTGCACTTGTATATGTAAATCAAGTTGGTTTCTATATATAAATGTAAGCATAATACTTATTGCACAAATTGGGTGAATAATTCGGGACAATCCTTTATTCAGTGTTTGATTATCTAACTAGCAGCTTACCAGTATGATTAGTCGGCTATTGGATTTTGAGTAACAATCAACTGCCACTTTGTTGGGAAGCAATGGAGGAACTTGTCTTGTCCTAAGTTGAGCTTCAACAATAGTATCATTCAGTTCACTGTGTAAAGAAAACCTTGTTTTTAGAATAAAAAATCATGAAAAGCATGAGTGGCACAGACCACCTTAGAAGGTCAGGTCAAAATCTAGAGAAATAGACCAACCAATTTAGCTATTTCAAAGACAGAATTTCCATTTTCCTTCATTTTTCCACTGTCACTATTTGATAAACTACATTTCCACTAAAGCTTTTTCTGCTATCTACATCACATTAAACATATTGGATGATAATACATAAGCATATCATAAAACACATTTTCTCATATTTTGCTATCCTGCGAGTCCTCATCAAAATAATGTAATGGAAAATAGGTTATCAGCAGTCACAAGGCATCAAGTAGTCATTTGTAAGACTGTAATTGTTCCATCTTATCCTAACTATTGCAGGTAGGATGGTTGGTTTACAAGAAAAATAAAGTAAGGAACAAAATTGATCCAAAAAAAAAACAAAATGCAAGCAATGTTATGGATTAAAACCTCACAAAAGTTGCGGCCCATTCTTGTGACGTGTGAGTCTTTACATGTCTGAAATTAAATTGATGCCTCTTTTCTCTTTCATCAGCTGGCATATCCAATGCATAACCAATAGCAGCAGCAACCTCTGTGATGTTCCATGGATTTACTAAGATAGCACCAGCACCAAGAGATTGTGCAGCACCTGCAAACTGACACCAAATAAAGAATTCAAAGTTATTTTAATGAAACTAAAAGCTCAGCCACCTAGTGATTTTAATAATTAATTATCTTACAATAAAATAGTTGGAGATATAAGAATTTTCTTATATATTTAACAAGACTTTTCCAAACAGACTTAACATTATAAAGGATATGTTATATAATATGATCATATTGAAATCTTGAACTAGAAGCTTAGTATCAACCATATCTTTTCTATTTGTTGCTTTATCACAAATATTCCAGTTTTATTTTTGTATCAACACTCATGGTTATACATTGAAAACAACTAAGAACAAAAATATATTGCTTTGAGAAGATTGATCATTTCGTATATTTAACATTCACAATGATGGTGATAAGATGAAGAACATGAACATCATACTAAATTAAAAGAAAAACTGTTGGAATTTGAGATACTTTCAGATTGTTATTGTAAAATATCTCGATAACTCTATGACTTTTTGGGTTGCTTACAAAGTTGGTTTGAAGGTTACTCAAGCTCAGAAAAAGCAACTGTAGCAATAGGCTAATGATGTTTTTCTTTTAACTTAGTTATGATTACTTTTCACTTTGTCCAATGGGAGACTTGTTAGATTGCTTATTTAAAGCTCACATTGTATCACTTTATCAATGTTGTAATATTGAAATATATCAGTTAGTTTTGCCCTTTTTGTGTGAGGTTTTTGTTTTGTAATTCATAACTCTTAGTTCTCTCGCTATGTCTGTTAGTTATTTTACTTTGTTTGTCTATTGTTTTACATAGTCTATTTGCTTCGTCTATTAGATCATGCACAGTCGGATGCATCATCTGTTCAATCTTACAACATGGTCTATTAGCCTTTATGTTTTAATCTTATTGATGTCATCTTTTAACATGATACCAAGAGCCTTCATGTTCTTTAAGGAATTATGCGGGAACGAAAACCAAAGTCAATGAGGAAGAAAAAAATCCAAAAAATAGAGTGAGAAAACCTAGCAAGAAAACCCATAAAAAAACCCTTCAAACACAAAAATGGCCTCTAAGAGTAGTTTTTTATCTCCACCTCCTATTTTTGCTAGTGAAAACTATCATTTGTAGACTGCAAAAATGAGAACTTATCTCAGAGCTTAGAGTTTGTGGGATGTAGTGGTAAATGGAAGTAGTCCAACTTTATTACTAGAAAATCCAATACTAGCTCAAGTGAGGAGTCATAATGATGAAGTGTCAAAGGAAGGCAAAACACTCGTCATTATACATGTGGCACTGCATAATGATGTATTTATCAAGATTTTGACTCTTGAAACTACAAAATAAGCATGAAATAAGTTGTAATAGGAGTTTCAAGGAAGTGAAAGAACCAAAAGAATGCAAGCGTTGAACTTGAGGAGAGAATTTAAAGCAGTAAAGATGAAAGAAACTGAATCTGTCAAAGAGTTTACTGACATACTTTTGAAGGTGGTTATACAAATTAGATTACTTGGAGAGGAGCTAAGTGATCAACGAGTGCTAGAGAAAATCTAGGTGAGTCTTCTAGAAAGGTTTGTGTCAAAAATCTCTTCTCTAGAAGAAAAGAAAGATTTTTCTCAAATATCAATTGCAGAACTTATTAATGCTTTACAAGCTATAGATTAGAGGAGATCTTTGAGAATGGAAGAAAATATTGAAGGTTCTCTTGTGGAACAAACAAAGGCAATGGAAGAAGAGATTGGAAAAATAAGTTTCCACCTTGCTCTCATTGTAAGAAGAATAATCATATTGAAAATTTTTGTTGGTTTAGGCCAAGCGTTAAAAGTAGGGCCTGCAATTATTTTAGTCATGTGGAAAAATTTTGCAAGATAAAGCAAAGCAACAAGGACAACAAGCTCAAGTTGCTGAGTATGAAGAACAAAATGAGGAGCATTTATTTGTTGCAACTTGTTATTCTACAAACAATAACAAAGAGGTGTGACTTATAGACTGTGGGTGCACAAATCATATGACAACATTTTCAAGGAATTGAATTAGCCCTACTTCTCCAAAGTTACTTTTGGCAATGGAGAAAGTGTGAATGTTAAAGGAAAAGGAGTTGGTGATGTTGAAACTCCCTTAGGTACTAAATATATTTCAGATGTGTTATATATGCTTGAGATAAATTAAAGTTTGTTGAGTATAAGACAAATGTTAGAAAGAAATTATTCCTTGTATTTTAAATATATGAGTTGCACCATATTTAAACCTTTTGGATGTGAGCTAATGTCCATTAGAATGAAAGACAAAAGTTTTCAAGTGGAATGGAAGAGAAAAACTTCATATGCCATTTCAAAGAAAGTAGAGGATGTGGAAATGCTACCAACTTTCAAACCATAGAATGCAATTTAAATGAACCTAATACAAGAGTTGAGGAGAAGAAGAACAAGTTTTTGAATTTTTTTGGTTTTATGCAAAATTTTGTTTTATGGGTCATGGAAGTTGCAACAATTATGGTCATTGCTTTTATAAGAGGTAAATATCTTGATTAGAAAACTTTTTAAAGATTATCATACTTTTTATTAAGTCAATAATAAATTTCTTGGTAGAGTACAATATTGATAATGTTGTTGCAATTGTCATAGCTCATTTGACACTTAAAGCTAAAGTCCTTCAAGATAAACAATGGTTTAAAGTAGTTGCAAGCATTCTTGTTCCAGATCATATAATTTTTGTTAAGCAAGGGGATGCAAATGATTATCAACTTGTAGGAGATCCTCCATACATGTGGGAATATGTTCAAATCAAAACTTTGAGTATTGAAGAAAAATCTCAAGGAGAAGTGTAGAAATTTGAGATTTTTCAGGTTGTTATTGTAAAATATCTTAATGACTGTGACTTTTTGGGTTGTTTGTAAAATTAATTTAAAAGTTACTTATGCTCAGAAAAAAAAACTGTAATAATAAACTAATAATGTTTTTCTTTTAGCTTAGTCATGATTACTTTTCACTTTGACTAATAGGGACTTGTTAGATTGCCTATTTAAAACTCACATTGTTCACTTTATCAATGTTGCAATACTGAAATATATCAATCAATTTTGCTCCTTTTTGTGTGAGGTTTTTGTTTTATAATTCACAACTCTTGTTCTCTTATGGTGTTTGTTAGTTATTTTCCTCTGTTTGTTTGTTGTTTTACATAGTCTGTTTGTTGTTAGATCATGCACAGTCTTATGCATCATCTGTTCAGTCTTACAACATAGTCTGTTACCCTTTTTGTTCAATCTTATACCCATATTCATATCACATCTTTTAAAACAAGTATATATTAACAATGCGTTATGGGTTGTAGAATGATAATGATAGAGAAAGATGACAATAAATATTTAAATTTCAGTTTCTCAGCAATCATAATTTCCTGCATCAAACGCAATTGTTTCATGCTACCCTAGCTTATTCTCTTAACATATGTCTTTCAACATATGTTAACCTTGTTTTTAGTTGAGTACCACATAGGAACTAGATAAGAGATCTATAGGCCAATCCTTTTTATAGTTAGTTTTGATTCTTGGTATTCAAGAAACCATAAGTATACCTATGAACAAATTTATAACATAGCCAGGTTACCATCAAAAGTAGATCTTGTAATTATAGAGCTCAATGATGGTTTAACAGAATATAAACAAAACAAAAATAACATGTTAATGATTTTTCTCTATAATTGAGCCTAATAGACTATCCACAATTCAGGTTACAATACAAGGTGCAAAATCAAATAAAAAGAAAGATGAACTTCTTTGTTTAGCTTGGCTAGTGTTTAGCACCATTGGTGTGTAAACAGTTCAAAATAAATAAAATAATAAAACTAAGACGTATGGTGCTATAAATTAATATTAATATAGTAATAAAGGAAACACAAACTTGTTGGTAATTCTGAAGACTTTCAAGCTTGACCTAGTTAAGGGTAGGAAAGTTTTATCATTAAATGATAATACATTTGTTTTATGTTTTACTATTTCATGAAAAGAGCTAATACTACTTTGTTGCACTTTGTCTACAAATAACTCAACATTACTATGTTTAATGGCAGAATCATTTGAAGTTATGGTGATCTTAGTAAAATGATAATTGTCACCTATATTTGTATTTTGTAGTATATTTAGTGCAATTATTTTATACCTCTTATGCTTTTGAACCTTGTTTATTCTTAAAGTAGTTAATATGTAAATAAATGCTTTTATTAATTAAGAATTTAAATTTTATGTTATTTTCTTGTGATCTTTGTTTTTTTAGTGTTTTATTTTGTAGGAATAATTTTGAAAGAGAAGTTAGAGAAAAAGATTCATTTGGAGTTTTGAGGATTACTGAAGTCTTTGTTACGACTTAAGTGGTAACTTTTGCCACTTAAGCTAACTCATCTCAAAGGCCAAAGCATGCTCTCTATCACGACTTAAGTAGTAAATTTTGGCACTTAAACTAGCTCATCCTGAAGGCCAAAACATGCTCTTTGTCATGGCTTAAGCTAGCTCATCCTGAAGACTAAAACATGCTCTCTATCTCAGTTTAAGCAGCAAATTTTGGCACTTAAATGCCAACTGCATGATAAGCCATGTTACTAATGCATCTAAAAGGCCTAGTGAAAGAAAAAAAAAGGCACCAATTCTTGGAGAAAAATGAATGTTTTCACAAAGAAACTTAGAACTCGATGGCTTTTATGCTAAAAGTTTCTTCAAGGTTCATATCTTCTCTGATTCCTACTCCCATAGCTATGAGTAACTAAATTTCATCCTTCATTAGGGTTTAATGCAATTGAATTTCAATATCATGTAATTACTACTTTCTTCTTATTCAATAAAGTTTTGTTATTGTTTTTCTTTTGTACCTAATGCTTGTTTTGACTTGATCATCCATGTACTTGGTCATCTTTAATCAATTATAATTGGGAAATTCATTTGGATTGTGAATTGAAGAGAATAAACAATAATTTTTATGCTTAAGGATAAGGTAAAAAGAATTGGTCATTGTTAAAACTTATTTTCTTAATGCAAGTTGCTTGGTTATGTTAATCAAGAGATTGATAGTATAATTAAAGGATTTAGGAATTGGTATACTTATTGGATTCTTAACATAAGATGTAAAACACTTATTTCTCAAATACGAGAAACAATAACATTCAGAGTGTCCAAGAGATGGAGCCAAAATAAACAAATAAATGAGAACATTAAAATCTGAATTACCTCACTTAAAATGAGAGCCCCCTTCTTGGATGCTTGACATGCAACAAATTCATAGCTGACAAGATTCATTCCATCCCTTAAAGATGTAACAAGTGCTACATCTAAATAAGATGTAAGTCAGACTGGTACGGTACATATCATGGATGCTGAATACTAAGTTCAATGAAACTACTTAAGATGGAATTTATAATAAAATATAAAGAAGATATGCTTGCCAGTTGCCATTTTCTGATTCCCTGTAATAGTTAAAGTCAAACCTTAACTGCCTAAAGGAGAAGAAAACCAAGAAAACATTTGTACAACAGAAGTATATTTCCAATGTGAATATAAAGAAACAACTACAAGTCATTGTACTCCAACTATTCTTTTCTTGATGAATCCAAAATAGTTATCTAGCAGTGCAAGAAATATGAAATCCATCGTCAATTAAAAAAAAATCAACCAGTTCAACTTATTCTTGCAGCAAGACACAGCTTGTTATAAGCAGAGGACTTTAATCATGCAGAGCATATTGAAGAAAAATGAAAGAGTTTTCAAAGATAATGAAATTTCTTTCCCGATAACACAAAAGAATGTCCTACAGCTTGAGTATTTTACCAATTCAATAACTAGTGCAATATGTTACTACTTCGATATACAAAAATCTTGTATGTTATGGCAGAAAATGAGTACCAGTTACAGCATAGAGTGCACATAATTCATGAAAGTCGATTGACCGGTCCTGTAATCATAGAAAGAGATGGTCCAGAAATCATCACATGGTTGACAGAATAACACTAACAAATATTTTCCGTGTAGTCTAAAATAAGCGCATGACTTCACTTTATTAGTCACATCCTCTGGGAAAGATTAGCAATATTAATTACTTTGCCCTAAAATTTTAAGCAATTCAAGAGAAGGATGCATAATGAACAAGACAAAATGCAGTGTGCAAAGAACAGTCACTGTAGTTACTTGAATATTTCCAAAAAATAGAAAAAGAAAAAAAAAAGAAAATTATAACTTTAGTTTTTGAAGGAAGGGAAATAAACTTTCTGTTGAAAACATTACAAAAATAAGTGATTGTGTAATAGAAATACTCCAAGTATTCCGAACAATATCAAGGTAACCTAGAAAGAATACGTTGTAAGTTCCTCGGTGATGCAAGACAAAAGAAGATCAATTATTGTAATTTTGGCAAAGAACATGGTATAATTTTATAAAAACTGTCTAGTAGGTTTCTTGTTTGTCTGTTAGAATGGTTATCCCCTTCTTTATTGCTTTTGCACTTCTGTCTTATATCACTTAGTAAAATTAGAGAGATGAAGAAACGAAATGTCATGAATATGTTTGTGATGATGATATGTTTTAAAACAACTAGCAGAGAATGTAGATCAGAACACAAATTGAGAAAAACAAATTTGAATTAAGTAACTCAACCCAAATATTTTGCATTTATAGCTTTTTGGTGGTAACATCATGGTTCATTGGACAGTGTATAGAACACAGACAAGTGTTTCTCTAACTACATAAATGATGAATAGTTCAAATCTTATAGTAACGAGGATCAGCTCATATATAGTAGTGACATGAGAATTTTAGAGATTTCAATGATATTCCAAATAGATCTTAGCATCCACACTCATGATCCTTGCACAGTCAAATACCAAGCAAGAAATATATGTCTTAATTGTTTAAAACACCAACCAGATGGTGTATCGGAACAGCTGTAAGTGTTCCAAATCTTCCATTGATGCGTCCTACAATCTCATGCACCTGGCTTGTAAGCTTTTGATCTGTCAAAGCATTAAGTCAACAGTGTGGCAGTCATGAAAAATGCTAAGATGCCAAACAAAATAAATAAAACAAGAGTCTCAATCAATAGATTAAAATGCTTCAAGTGATGGTTAACTTGTCAAGAGAAATAACATACATTCAGGAACATCTTTCCTAGTAGGAACTGCAATTTGCAGCAAGACAACTTTATCACGCCAGTGTGAATTCTCCTCAAGGAACTTTTCGAATGCCAAGAGTTTTTGGGGAATTCCTTTTATCATATCAAGACGATCGACACCCAACATAACCTATCCATTTGATAAGAAACATAAAGTGATTCACATTTCCAGAGAAAAGCAGATGTAGAAAAAAAACAAGAAACCAAGGAATAATCTCTACTTCTCAAATTGTTCAAATTGGAACTTTGGCATATATGGCTCCTACCTTTCGGCCTGCAAATCTTTCTTTCAGTTCTTTCATGTGTTCCTGAACTTCGGGGAGTTCAAGGGCTTGAACGAATCTATCAGAGTCAATCCCAATAGGAAACTGAAGTTTCACACTCCCAAAAATAAAACATTGTCATCATGAGAACGAAATCAGAGACTGCATACTCATTGGTAAAGCTATTCAATGCCGATAAACATACAACACAAGATGAAACTCCAGTTTTGCAGTTAGATATATAGAATTAGAAAAGGAAAATAATATATGCAGATATACCGCAGCCACTCGGGTCAGTTTCCCCTGATCTTCTACTCCTTCAGGTGTGCCTTCAATCCCAAGAATACGAGTACAAGCACTAACAAAATGCCTTGCATAATCATAGGTATGGAATCTGGGATACAGACCAATGCAAATATTAAATAACAACATTAAATAAAATGTCTAGAGTTCTCACAAATCATAGCAACATACCACTTGATATTTTTGACTAAATAGTGAAATCAACAAGAAAGAATAGTAAATCTCAAGGTAGAAGATAAATTTAGAGAGACTTATGGACTTATCACAGTGTGTACACCTTTGTTTATTAGAATTTGCTTGTTCTAAATGCAAGCTGTTGATGCCTATTTACCAAAGGAATTTAGCTTGTAAATATACTAGTTACTACTATAATCAACATCAAGGTGGAGATGCATGAAAAACTTACCCCACCAGATCAGCTGCAAGTACAGATCTCAACAGCTCTGATCTGGACGGTAGAGTCCTATGTATTTCTGAGGAAGGAAAGGGTGTATGGAGAAACCAGCCAACTTTCATTTTGTCATTGTATTCTTTTAAACATTTTGGAAGGAACATTAGGTGGTAATCATGGCACCAAACAACATCTCCTTCCTCGTAGTGCTTATTTACTACTTCAGCAAACATTTGGTTAGCCTTCTTATATGCATCAAATTGGGATTGGAAAGTACGAGTGGTAGCAAGTCGATCTTCTTGTGGAAGCCCAAGGTAATGAAATAGTGGCCATAAGATGTTGTTGCAGTAGCCATTATAGTACTGATTAACTATCTCCTCATCAAGAAATACTGGTATACATCGCTGCAGGGAACAACGAATAATTAGAACAAAATATTGATGGTTTATGTGTGTCTTCGATATTGCAAATAGAAGAGTTAGCTAGATTATCATTATTCACTACATTGATGAGAGGCCTTATATCTTCATGCTTGTGATTATAAATTTTACGTATAAAGCAAAGAAGGCTCAATACCATTTCAGCTAAAGCTTTAGTCAATGCTCTTTGCCCAACATCATCAGGCACATTCACGCCAGCCCACCCAATCCATCTGGTATCAAACTCCTTTACACCTTCAACAGAAACAAGAAGCTTCATACAACCTTCACATTATCAATAGAAAAGTTTAATCTATTTCTATAAGTAATGTATTATTATTAGAATGTTGTGAAGATAACTATCATTGTTGTGACCTCTATGATATCATCAACAAGTACAAAGGTGATTAATTAGCATAGCTGAGTTACAAACTTACAATGAATCAGCAACAAATTAACAAAACACACCAAAATAAAAACAATTAATGCAAGGTGACAAACTTTTTCTTGCCTAGAAGTGCACTGACTAGCCCGCCCACACTGATCTCAAGGTGATATGACTCCACACCCTTCCTAACAGCAGACACAGGCAACCTGTTTGCTACCACCAACAAACGTTGTTTGCTTGGCCTCTCATCTTGCCTTTGGCTTCTATCTGTAAAAACTCTTGCATCCGCATTCGTTTCCGTGACCTCTTCCTCTTTATGAATGCTCGAAATTTCATTCTCACTTATGCATGAATCACCATAAAATTGTTCTCCCTCTTTGTTGCCATCCCTTGCTTCCTCAGTTGGTTGAATATGCTTGAAGGATTTCCTTAACTCTCTTTCCCTCAGAAGCCTTTCCAATCTAGACCTTGGTGTTAAAGGGGTGCAATAATTGTTCCCTGGCATACGCTTGGCCTGAAATTTTCCATGTTAAGTCTTTTCACTTATTTGATTTCTACAAAGACAACATTCTCACTCGAAAGGTAAAATTATTTTTCCTACCTTCAAATATTCAACAACTGATAATGCTCAATGACATTCTCAAACAAACACAGGAATAGTTGCATACTCCCATCATTTTGTTACATTTTTTTCCAGTTTCAGTCACATTCCTATTACTTACCAAATAGGGAAGTGCCCTCAAGAGAACACTTTGATCCACGTATTGTATTGTCATTAGTCAACGTTGAATAGCTCCATAGGCAAAAACAACTTTTCTATTGACAATGAAATAAATCCTACTGATGATAGGCGTAAAGTAACCATCAGGAATAAATATAATTGCAATGTTTCTCATCACGTTAGAGAAATAACAGGACAAGGGTGAGAAAACTTGGCTTTTTGGTACCTGAAATTGAATCCTGAACAAAATATTGAAATGTATATAAAATTCATAACAATTGGATGACCACCAAAACAAAAAAACTGTTTCAAGGAATAAAATACCCTTACAATACAGCGAATTTTGCATAAGCATTGAAATGAAAAGATAAGGGAAAAAATATCCAGTGTTAAATAAAAAAATAACTCATTTACAATAATGGATAAGATGACAACAGGCAACACAAGCAAGTTAAATCACAGGCAGCAATCTACCTACTTGATACATTGTTTTGTTAAAAAATTTTAAAGGCAAAATAAGTTCATTACAAGGAGGATGTAACCTGATAATTAGCAAAATGCGGATCTCATGAGATGATTTCACTTCACATTAGTGTCCACAACTCCACATCGTTTCACACACCGTGGTTTTGTACAAGTGACCAAAAGGGTGGTCGCCATGATGGAACAAGGAAGATTTATCCATATAATGAAGAGATAAAAGACATAGATGAGGCAATTGGCTTGAAGGGCAAAAAAGGAGATCATGTATTTGCAAGAGCACACATTAATAAGTATAATGCGTTAGATTAATCTACTCATTCTCGTCCAATCTAAGACAAGCCATGCACGAGAATACAATGTATTGAAATTGAAGAATGATTTTTTTTTTTTTTTACAAATTAGAGAATGATTTGTTAACATCAACGTAGGATAATAAAAAGTTGTCACTTATGATTTTTTATTTTATTTTTATAATTATTGTCCCTTATGATTTTGGGGGTGTGTTTTATAAGATGCGTGGCGTGTATATGATAAAGATAAGAAGTAAGGGATAGATAATTGCATGCAATGTGTATATATCATATCAATTTTTTGACGTTTAAACTATAATATAAATCATTAAAATTTAAGTTAAAATTACATTCACGTAGGGTTTTAACAAAATGTTCACCCACACTTGCTCAAACATATCAAAATATTCACCCAACAAGATTTGATTTGTTTTTGGGTTTTATTTTCCTTTTTTCTTGGCCTAACTCTAGGGAATTCATGAATCGTAATTTCTGCACCAGCTACAAATATGCATTATTTTTTTTTTCTTTCTTAAAAATAGGCCACTGCGGTCAACTCAAGAGTTTGAAGCAGTTAGAAATGCAATTTGAAATTCCTATAACTTATTTCTAATTATGGCATTGATTTCTTACTATATTTAAATAAATAAATAATAGAATCCTTTATTTTTTTTTCCCCAATCAAGTACCTTGTAACTCAATGTACATTTACGCAAGTTTTTAAGACGTGTGTCCCTAACTGACTTGTTTCCCCCTTGTGATATCCATCTTAAAAATTAATCAATGTATTTGATCCTCTAATTTTAAATTTTATCAATACCTCTTCTTTTTTTTTGTGTGTGTGTGGGTATATCAACACCTCTACTTTACAAAAATGGATAAAAGATACGTCTACAGGGGTTGAGTTTCAAGTAGGTTGCAACTCTCAAGAATGGAACGTGTGCTTACTTCTCGAATATATTTTTGGGCAAGTGGCATATCCCTACTTTTGTAAACTAAAATATCTATAAAAAAAAAAACATTTAATTGAACTATTCATTGAATCGCTAATACTTGTAATTGTTTTTTACGGTACACAATTTTTTGGTATATTAATTATTGGTGATGAAGCTTACAATGGCTTCCTCGGGGCGTGATGGTGGTTTTGAAGTGTTAACCAATATTGATTAGTATCAGAAATAAATAAAAAATGAGATGAGATTATTTGAGAATAAATACGACTAAACAAACATAACGTGACGATACTCCATAAAACTTGAAATATAGTATCATAGAAGTATATCGTGTAATTGATTAAATGATCAAAGATTGATTTGATAGAAAGATACAATGAAACCGAATAAATGCTCTATAATAAAGTTTATTAGGCTAATCATGTATAATTAATTTCTTAACAAATAGACTACTTTTAACAATTAGTAGTTTTAAACTTGTTGAATTAGTGGTTTTAACTTGCCAGTATACAAGTAGTGTATTTGCATAAGAGGACATTATAGAATGCATTTCTTTATTAGATCCAGAAAGCACTTCTATGATTTATATAAAGATTCCATCTTGACCTGTACAAGAAAAGACATGTCATCATTATGTAATTTAGGAGATATATTGGTGAGAGGGAAATACTTATCCATAAAATTGAAAGTAATTTTGTTCCCAAGTGGTGATGGTTTTGGCTGGCGAGGATTTTAGTCACTACTTTGCCTCTTGTCCTTAGAGGTGAATGGGAACAAGAGAATCTTACATTGTCTAAAATTCAACTATACTTATTGGTGTGAGAAAGTTATTAGGTAGTTTTGAATTGTTACCTATCTGTAGATCTAATTAATGTTTGTATAATATATTTAAATTTTATAATTTACAAGAAAGATTTAATATATTATGTAAAGATTTAGCAAAAACTATGATGATTTAAAATTATCTAATAATTTTTTTTTAAAAAAGTCATTTGATGTTGATTTTGATTGTCAAGGAGTAACTTATTCAAGAACAAAAATGCACAATACATAATGATTAAGGTTGACTTAATATTAAATTTATTAGTGTTTATCTATTATGATCTCGTTGGTGATGCTACAGATAATGTTTATGAGCATAGGTCTAGTCTTGACTCCAATTTTTTTTTCTTTTCTGATTTAGTGAGAAGTATCTCTATACGAGAATGTTGTTTCACGAAATCACATTGTATTTCTATAAATCACATTTTTAGAAATAATTTAATTAAAAATATTATTTAAAAAAACTATTTAAAAACATGTTTAGTTAAATTTTAACAATCTTAAAAATATTTTTAAAATTTTAAATATTTGAAATAACAAATATGAGTTAAAATAGAAGTTATAATTAGATTAGAAAATAAATTTTCACATTTCCATAAAATATAACTTTCTTATCTTTATCGTGAAAATAGAAATGACTTAAATCATGGTTTAACTACTTTCCTAAAATAAACAATATCCAGGATTTTTTTAACATATAGTAAACATGAAAATATTTCCATGTGTCACATTCCTTATAATGAGTTTTTAACCCAAAAAACAAACACTTCAAGAGCTTGAAAATGCAGTAAAAATAATAGGTAATTAATAAAATAAGAGTGTAAACAACATATTTTTTTAACATATTATCTATTATGATTAAAATTTATAAAAAAAAATTATGAATAAAAAAATTTAAATAAGAAGTGAGATTCATAAAAAAATTGTAATTTTCAATAAATTTTAATAAAAATAAATAATGTGTTTAAAGAATTACTACATTAAAGAATATTTTTTTAACCTTTCTTTTAATAAAAATAAAAGTTAAGGTATATATTTGAAGTAGCTAAAATTTCTTGATATTAGTATGAACAAAACTTGAAGTGTTTTTTTGTGCAGCTTTCTAATTAAAATTGAAGTTTCACTTCCATAATTTACCTTAAAAAAAAATCTGTATTCAAAGTTAACATAAATTACATAAATAAAACTTTTAATCTAATTAGAAAATAACACTAAAACTACTTATAAATTGTATCCAAGTTTATTGTTTTTTTTTTATCAGTCATCCAAGTTTATTGTTATTACGATCCATGGCAATTACATAAAAAACTTGATGTCTGTAAAAGAAGTGTATTGTATCACAAAAGGTGATAAAAAAATGTCCAAGTATAATAATAGAAGCCAAATAAGAAGATGACGTATGATGTGATGTTATTTCCTTGGATACATGCCATTTTATTCTCGGGAGAAGGTAGCAATAAGGCCATCGAGCCTTGTGTGACACTGTGCAACACTTATTTCTTTGTGAAAATAGGTTGAAAATCAAGTTAGCACCTTTTGCCACTTGGTAAAATCTTTAGTTGCTAAGAGAAATTCAAGGTGATGAAAGAAGAAGCCCATGCCATGAGCCTCGTACTACTACTGCTCGAATCAAATTAAGCGATTGTTCTTCCACTAAAGATTAAACAATTTTTGCTAATGAATTTTCAGATGTTATACCGAAAGAGATTCCACAAAGACTACAACTAATGCAAGACATTCAACTACCAACATGTCATTGACTTCATTCTAGGAGCTGTAATCTCTAACAAACCATCTTATAAGATGAGTCGACAAGATTATAGAGAGAGATCAAGTATCAAGTTGAAGAGTTGTTGAAGAAAGAGTTGAATTTAAATATAACATTACTTCTCCTATTTTATTCAATTAATCTATAATTTTAATTCTCATATTTAAAAATAAAAACATTTTATTTTTTCATTTTTAAAAATTTATTCTTCATTTACATTTATTTTTTATATTTTAACTTAATTAAATCATTTTTCAATGATACTTAAAATAAATATGTTAAGTTTAAGGTTCAATTGAATAAAGAAAAAAAATCTAGACAAAATTAAAAATTAAACTAAAATTATGAATTTTTTGAAACAAGAGACTACATGTCTCTATTTTAAAGTAGAAAAATCAAAATTTTATATTAAACAAAATAAAATAATCAAAATTACATGTAAGTCAAAGGGCTGATACATGACAGTGTTAACTCCTATGTTGTACCTATGTTTTTAATGCTTAGGAATGTCAAGAGAGTTGACAGAAGTGTATTAATAGTTGAGTTGTTAACAAGATCACCAAGTATCAATTCTTGATCAAGGCTCAATGATACTCTAGATTAACTATATGGTATTGTCATTTTTCCATGATTATCTTCACAATAAATATTATTAATTAGATTAGGATTTGACCAAAATATGAACGAAATATTACTTTCAAAACTAAAGATGACTTGTTTGTGTGGATTATGATGTCTTTGGAGCTATCCTATGTCCTTAGCAAAATCGTGTGCTTGATGAGTAAGGTACTTCAAGCTTCATTGGCAAACTTATAATTATTTACTTTAATGTTATGTTGATGTGTATATCAATGTAAAGAACACCTAGATCACCTTTGAAAAATGCTACAAACTTTGTGTAAAAAAAGCTCCATGTCAACCTAAATAAATGCTCTTTCTTAAGCAATGAAGTCATTTTTTTGGATACATCATCATTGCTAAAGGTATTTTAGTTGAACCAAGCAAGATAAAAGCCATTAACAATTAGTATCTCAAAGTTAGTCCAAGATGTAAGGAGTTTCCAAGGATTAACTTCTTTCCACAATAAGTTCATAGAAAACTTTAGCTATATTATTGTCCCACTCACAAATTACATAAAATGATTCCAATTGATAGAGTAAGCTTTAAAAAGCTTTGAGGAGTTGAAGAAACATTTGATTAAAGCGTTTGTATTAGCCTTTTGACCAAGTTTTTAAAGTTAGTGGTGATGTTTCCCATATGCATTGCAATTGGTGTTGTTCTAAGTCAAGATAGGAACATCCCCAGACTTTTCTTTTTGTGAGAAACTTGATGATGACAAATTTAAGTATTATATGAATGACAAGGAATTTTATGTCATTGTTTATGCATTAAACACTAGAGTCGTTACTTGCTAAACAAAGTTTATTCTTTATTTTTAATGTAATTAAGGTCATAAAAACACTTGAACTCTCAACAAAGGATCAATTGCATACATGCCAATTGGAGTTAGAACTATTTTTTTGTAGTCTTATTTTTAAGTTTAATGATTTTTTGTAATGAATTAAGCACCATTTTTTTTTATCTTGTATAATGTGTAATTCACAATATGTTATACAATTCTTTTTAATATATGTTTTTTTTGAAAAATTAACAAATAAAATTTTCTTTTATTTTCTTTTTAAAAATGATACGAAATAAGTTAATGAATCTTATTAAAAATAGGTAAAAGAATAAAAACAACAACCTTAACCATGATTTGTCGACAAAACTAAAGTTATCAAAGAAGCATAACCTTAATCTCAACTTACCAGTAAAATCAACATTATAAAGTTCTTTAATTCAATAATAAAAGAGAAATTCTCACAAAAGAAAAAACATATAATTCATTCAAATTTGTTTGCCTCTTTTACATAGGTTTTTATTTATAGGAAATTAGAAAAATCAATAATAAGAAAAAAAAATCCTAAACGTATTATAATTTTATTTAAAAAGATAAAATAAGATTATGATTCTTAAAGAAAATAAACATTAAGATAATATATTCTAATAATAAATACTAAATATCTGTTTTAATTTTTAACCATTGTTTAGTGATAATCTTCATGAGACAATTCTTAAATTGAGTATTTATAGTTCATATTTTCAAATAAGATTATGATCCTATTAAAGAAAATAATCATAAAGATAATATATTTTAATAATAAATGTTACATATCTTCTTTAATTTCTTATCATTTTTTAGTCATGATTTTCTTTATGTAGGTACACAATTCTTGAATTGAATATTGGCATGACCATGTAAAAAATCTAAACTGATTTTTTTATATGTATAAAAAATATTTAGAAAACCAGTTTTAAAAATGAAAAAATGAAACATTTCAAATAAAAAGTTTTAAAACAAACACACACTCTCTTTTGTTTTCCTTTTATTGTGATGTTACATTGTTGGATCGCTTGCGTTGTTGATTAAGAGCTTCTGTAGTTGGAGGAGGAAGTTATGTACCTTTTTTGAACCTAAAGAAATATAAATTTGATCCATATTAAAATTTTAACATACATTTGTAAAAATTAGGTGAAAGTTTATATTTTTTCTGTTCTAAAATAATGATATTTTTAATTTTTAATTTTTGTTTCAAAATAATATTTTTTTATAAATTTTTTTAACCTATTTTTTTTAATAATGTCTCTAGATATAATTAAAAAGATCAATTAATATTTATATTAGAAAAAAAAACATTAATAATAGAATATATTTATTATTGATAAAAAATAAAATAATTTATGATAAGAATAGTTAAAGAATAAAAAATAATTTTATTTTAATTTATATCAATTAAATATTTCTTATGTCATAATATTAAAAAGATCATTAGTATTTTTGAAACGAGGGAATAAAAAAATTTCTTTCTAAAGTCAACGAGTAACCTACTTATTGATCTTGTAATTCATTGGCTGAATATTACGGCCGAATTCCGGGTCAAAGTTATGATAGTGTTATTGTTTAACTTTTGCCATTACTATTCATAAAGAAAAAAAAGACAAAAAGAAAAGCAAAGGGCTATGAAAGAAGTAAGTGTATCGGCGGTATGCGACTTTCGATGATTGAACGTGGAGTTCAAATCTTCAAAGGGGAACAAAAGTCAAAATACATTAATCTGAACATTAAAAGACTATACTATTAAGGTCTAATTTAGGACCTCTTGCAACGTAAGCCATTGCCGATTAGGTTCTAACAGCTGTGTTGGACCACGCGTCTATAACACCCTAGCATTCTTCAAGAAAACGTTACAGCACATTTCCCCTCGACAATGACTCATAATTACACCCATGTGGTGGGTGATGTTATGTTATACCCATGAAATGCCAAAACATTCATGTTGTTATTAGCAAGAAACTTCTTATCATCTTCAAGTACCTCATACTTAACTATTTAGACATAAATATACAAATATTTCTATTTTTTTAGTTAAAAATTAAAAAAAGAAGAGTCAACTAGCGTTATTTATTTTTGTATAGTAAAATTTAAGAAAATGAAATGATACCTTGGATTAAGATACATATAAAAATTCTCTTAACTTGAAAAAACTTTTTACAAAAGTTATTAGATTTATTTCGTTTAAAAAAACAATAGTATTTAAATTTGTGATGCGTCAAATGCAAGATTATATATTTTTCTACTCTATTAATATTTTAGAGTTAAGTCAAATTGTATTATGTGTTTAAATATTATTAAAGTAATATGTAATGTACATGTTAACTCAAATTTTGATTCTTCATCTATGCATGTATCTATAAAAGAATACAAAAATAATTTTTTTAACAATCTTTGCAGAAAATATTTCGACATTAAAATTAATGACTAATTACGAATTAAAAAAGGTAATTATATAATTAATAAATAAATGAAAAATAATTAATAGATATTTAAATGTATATTTTTAATGAAATTGAGATTATGAATCTTATTTTATAAATTTAGTTTTATTATTAGACTAATATTATGATTATTAATAATTAATAATTAAATAAATATTTTATTTAATTATTAATTTTTATGGTCTCTTTTTATTATAGTAGATTGAGATGATGTTAGTTTATTCAATCGATTATCCTTTTTAATATGTTAACATGTATTTAGTTTTTTTATTACATAAAAATTGATATATTTTTTCAACCTTTTCCTATCAATATACAATATATATAAAAAAAATACATGTTAAAAAAAATAATTTTAAATATGAATTTACAAAATAGATAATACTCTCCTTAATCATTAAAATATCATATATATATTTTTTTTATTTGAGTGTTCCATATTTGAACATGTCTGGTTTACATCTCAAAAAATTGGAGAGACTACTTTTCCTTTTCGAATGGCCTTAGTGACTTGCAACAAAAGGAAACACAAAGGCATGTGGATTATTTATGAAACAACTGAGTCAGCTGTAATAACATGCTAATGATTCATGATTCGTGATTCGGTCAACATCAAGATCACAGCTGGGACTCTTCTTTAAGATAATATTAAAAAACCTTTTATGTGAAGGTGATCAAATGCAGAAAAATTTTCAAAGAGGGGGCAAATTTAATTCTGATAAAAAAATAAAAATATCGTACTACATAAAGAAAATTTCTGCTTGTCACCGCCATCTAGGTTTTGCCATGGCTCTTCATGAAATAACAAACTGAGGGTTATTCATTTAACAAGCCAAACGTAATACAACATGCATCATGTATTACGTATTCAATTCAGTGGCAAACTCGAAGCATCTTACATGCATCATACGTTTTCCTGCAATATAATAGTGTTTTTTGGGGATGATACAGTCAATATAATTGAGTAGGAAATATCAAACACTAATTATTCTCCCCGTGCTAAATATTGACCTTAGGTAAGAAATAATATTGTAAGTTCGTCAGTGAAATGAAAGTAGTTTCACAATTTTTAAAATTAAATTAAAAGTATTAAGATAAACTGTTCGTATAAAGTTATGTTACTTTATAATTTGCACTTAACTTAAACGTTGTTAGTTTCTGTAAAAAAATAATATAAAAAACTTAAACGTCCTTAATTTGGTACAAGCTTATCTTAAATAAATTAAATTTATTTTATTTTAAAATTTGAAAAAAAAAATTGTACCAATCAATAATTAAATAAGTCAAGTTGTCAACAATCCGTATTCATATAAAATTATATTAGTACTTTCTAATTTACTCTTAACTAACTTTGTTTGGTACACATTTATTTTATATAAATTAATTTGATTTACCTTTAAATTTATTTAAATTTGAAAATTTTTGCTACCGATCATTAATTAAATAAGTCAATAACCCATATAATTACACACCTATAGATCTAGCAAAAGGAAAATAAAAAAGGAGAAGAAAAAATAATTTCATATTGAGTTAGTTTTTTCGTTCTCATAGTAACAGTTTTGGCTTAAACGAAAAAAGAAATAATAATACTACTAGTTCTAGTAGTTAAAAATTGTAGGAACGATTATTGATGTCATTACTAATGATCACGGGTTGCAGATTTGGTTTCAATACGAAGAGCCATCCACATGGAAAAGCTAACCTTTAGTCCTAAGCAAACGTCAACGACAACTTGCAATGTTGGATAACCATCCAAGAAGATTGAAGAGAGTGGAGTGTGGATTTTTTGCTATAAATGCATAATAATGGAGTACTCAAAACAAAGCACGTTATTCAGTATGACTTAGACAAAGTCATTAAATTCTTCAACCCACTATCATTTATGATGCTGCATATAGGAATAGTTAGCTACTTGGTATTGCATGTCTTCCGAAGACCAAATTTATATCTTGATTCCTAAAGTTAGGGGTGAAAGTGTCCCTTCAGTAACTTAGTGTGAGCCTACTAGAGTTTCTCTAATGGTAGGACATGAGATTATAACTTCAAAATTCACTGTTATCTTTATACAAAAAACAGTAACTAAGGGTCATTTTATTACTATTATCAATTCAGCAGTTTGTATTCTTACTAATTGTCTTGTGAATAACACTTTTCCCGGTTTTTTTTTTCATTGGTTACTTTTAATATAAATAATTCTATTTTTTATATAAAATCTTATTAATTTCCTTATTTATTATATAAAATTTATTTAATGTTTTTTTAATTTTCTAAGCCTATTTTCAATCCCCCCATGCATTATGTCCCATACTATGCTCTTTCCCGTCCCCAAGTGTATAAGTAAACACCATAAATATTTTTAAAATTTATTAATTTTCTTATTTATTTTTAAATAAATAAATATTTAAAAACACAATTTACACAACAAAATTCATATATAATTAATTTTTGATGTTATTTTAAATTAATAAATTATCAATATCGTTATTATATTATCATCTAACGCTATTATTTAATAGCATATCTTAAATAAAAAATTAAATATTTAAAGAATTATAATAAAAAAATATTTAAATGATTAAAATAAAAAAATTAATTTATAAAAATTAAAATCTTATTTGATTTTAAAAAAATTATGATTAACCTTAACGACTGTTTACATTAGTAGAGTATTAATATAATTTTTTAATATTAAAATATTAGACGAGTTTACAATTTATTAAAATGTGCTTTATATATCAAATCATTGTGTGTTTTGTTCAGTTACTCTAATTGAAAAAAATAATAATACTAAAAAAAATATCTTTTTACACGTTAACAAATTCTTTCTTAATCATCAACATGATTTTATTTATGTGTGGAAGGAGAATAGAAGAGACAGATAAAAGGCATAATTGATTATTGGAGTTTCCACCATCCCAATTCCCATGAAACTCAAAAGGGGTTGGTTCGGAGAAAAAGACATGGTTATCCTGAGCATAGCATGTGCTGGTGAGTCATAATTAATCACTAATCAGTTCATGGTTTGGAAAGAGCAGGTTCAAGTCGTGAATGTTGTTTGTTCCTAGCAATTGCATGCTGGCTAGTTCATCAACAGAATCGGAACCACACTTATCCATGGTGAACCTTAATTCATGCATGTCTCAATTTGTAAAATGAATAAAGAACGTGTATGAAAATAAAATCAATTATACTAAGATATTATTGGTCCTACTTGAGTGAAATTAAATTTAAAACTGTGAATAGAATAAAAAGTAATTGAAAGAGATTATTATATTAAAGATGACCAAGTTTTCAGTAAAAACTAATTATCAATAGATTGAACAGATATATTATACCAATAATAAAATTAATAAAAAAAATCAATTACAATTATAATTAGAACTGACCAGCATTTATTTAAGTTTAAAGTAATTATTAAGATGAAATTTTTTTGAACTAATAAAAATGTTTATTAATATTATAATTTTGTTTATTTTTATTGTAAAATTATTTAAATTACTATAATTAATTTTATTTAATATTTTTTCAGTCTTAAATAGCTAGGCACACACGTCTTAATTATCCTCTTAAAATAAATTGTGTAATGATATTGATGACAGGATATAAATAAAAGGAATAAATAATAATAAATTGAGAAAATAAAGAGATATTAGACCTTTTATATGATAAAAGAGAAAGTCATAATAGGATGGAAACTTACTTTTAAGAAAAATATTTAATTATTAATTCTTAATAATATAATATTATTTTGCAAGTAATTATTAACTTTTTTTATTTTTGAAAATATTATTACCAAGTAAAAAATATTTTTTGAATATCTTAAGTGAAGGCTTTATTTGCCTTTTAGGGTTGGGTCGGCTATGAATTAAAGTTATATAAATGTAAGCTAAGTAGCAAAATTCTTGTGTATATAATGCATGAGTTATTTTTTTAGTTTAAATAAAATTTAAAAATAAAAACACATAACAAAAATATTATCATATATTATTATTTAAAACTGATTAATATTTTATTTTATTACATATGCATAAACTTAAAAAGACGAGACTTTTGAAAGTAAGGAAAAGTTAAATTGTGTAAAAAAAACTATTTAAATCATGATATATTAATTTAATATAGTGTGTCAAAATCAAATTTAAATTGTGTTTGACTATGATGATTAATAATCTTACTTTTTTTTTAATCTAAAAATGCATATTTTAATACGATATGGAGTATCAACATTTAAAATGTCAATTTTAATAATTAAAATTAAAATTAATTAAATTTAAGTCTTGAAATTTAAGAGAAATATATAAAAAAATAAAAATAAAATGAGATATTTAACTTAGGAGAAGTTATTGTTTTAATGAGAGAGTAAATAGATCATGAAGTGATGAAATACGTCCTTCAATATTCCCAATGTTAGAGGTATGAATAAGCGGTTGATTTTTCTTTTATTCACAAAATTAATTGACATTTACTTTCAAGTAGATATCTCCATCGTTATTATCATATAATATAATGCAGGAAATGTATCCTCAGCATTCCATAAAAGAACTGCATGAAGGCATCTAATGATTGATATTTATATTAATATTTCCATTTTCAGTTATATGAGGTTTTAAGAGAATCTAATTGTTTTACGACGTCTTTGCATAAAGTCATATCATATATTGAATGCTGTCAGAAAATATAATTTCTTTCTTTGGGATCAATTATCTTTTAATTTGCAAGTTATAATAATTTATTCACATTTCTCTAAACAATACTGGTTTGATTTTATATATGTACTTGTACTTGTGGTTCATGTAGATGCTTTATGAAGTTATTAACATAAGTATATACCTTCCTCCATTTTGAAATAAATATGATTTTAGGGTGTTTAATTAATTTATTTTTTACTGGATACAGGATGTTTGCTAAAGAATAAGGAAATTCTAAATTTAAGAAAAGAAAAAACTATAAAATTAAATTATCTTTTGTTAGGCATGTATTACATTAAAGGGAGAATGACACCTGTTGAAAAATAAAAATAATTGTTTGTGTGTAAAATGATAGACAATTAAAAATATTTCTATTATTGGAACAACACTCATCTTAAATGGGAGGAAACATTTATAAAGTTAATAAATAGTTATTGAGATAGAGAAAGATGTATTTTTAATTACCATTATAAAAAAAACATGCACATGAAGAAGAATCCATCAAACACGTCCATGTTCTTTCTCCTTTCTCTCACTCACTCCACACCTTTTAAGGGGAGTAAGTAGCATTACATTTTTTAACACATCTTTTCTAAGACAGTTTCTTTTATTTATCAAAATTTATTAGAAATTAAAAAAATTATAAATAAAGCTTATTAGATAAAAATTGAAACTCTAGAAAGTTTAAATTT